>JZKD02S1683391.1:89885-100792 GCA_000966675.3 Picea glauca
TTGATTCAGAAAGCAATGTTCACAGGCCTCTTCGAGGGGGCAACCTCCAGTCGAGCAGCGCTTTGTTACAATAATCTCCAAGCTAGGGTTTTCATACCCTCGACCCTTATTTATAGTAAATATGTCCATTAAGAGAAGCATCTAGAGGAAGATCCTTCTAGAAGAAGAAGCTTCTATTAGGTCTTCTTACATCCACCTTATTCTATTTTATTGAAAGGCCTTATTAATATTGACCCTTATTACATATGAATACATTGATCTACCTATGTGCAGGTTAGGACCTTAACATGTACGCCCCCTTAAAAACAACCTTGTCCTCAAGGCTTGAGATGTGGAAACTGCTGCAGAATGGTAGTTGGTTCCCAAGTGGCATCTGTTGGAGTCATATCTTTCCACTGTATGAGCACTTCCTTGATGGTTATCTAACGTAGGCAATGCTCACATTGGTCCAAAACTGCTTCTGGCTGTAGCCAAATGGATCCTTCTTCAACTAACTCTAGAAGGTTGGTTTGAATTCGACACCTCGTTCCAATCACCTTCTTCAAGCAGGAAACATGAAAAATAGGATGTAGCTTTGACTGACTGGGCAAAGATAAATGATATGCGACTTGTCCCACACGCTTGAGAACTGTCTAAGGACCATAGAATTTGGGCACTATCTTCTGACAATGCTTGGCCTTGAGGGATGTTTGTTTATATGGTTGCAGTCGTAGAAACACTTGATCCCCTTCTGCAAATTGACGTTCCGAGCGACCTTGATCTGCTTGTTGCTTCATGCGATTCTATGCCATGACCAAGTTCTCTTTAAGGGTATGAAGAATATCCTCTCAGACTGTAAGTGTTTGGTCAACCGCCTAGACCTTCGAGGTACCTGGTAAGTATGAGAGATCTGAACTTGGATTCTGTCCATATACCACTTCAAAAGCAGTCATGCGAGTGGCTGTATAGTATGTAGTGTTGTACCACCATTCGGCTAGGGGTAACCATTGAGCCCACTGGTGTTGTTCTTAAGAGGCAAAGCACCTCAGATATGTCTCCAAACACTTGTTGACAACTTCTGTTTGACCATCCGTCTGGGGATGATAGGCTGAGCTGAGATGCAATTGTGTGCCTTGTAGCTTAAAATGTTCTTGCCAAAAATTGCTTGTGAAAGTTGGGTCACGATCAGAAACAATAGAGTGCAGCATGCCATGAAGCTTGAAGACTTGGTCCATGAAAATTTGAGCCACCATGGATGCAGTAAATGGGTGGTGAAGAGTGAAAAAACGAGCATACTTGGAAAGGCGATACACCACCACCATTATGGCTAATTTATTCCCTGATTTGGGTAAGCCTGTAATAAAGTCCATAGAGATATCCTTCCAAATAGTAGGGGGAATCGAAAGCGGTTGGAGGGTGCCCAGAGATTTGATTGTTTCTCCCTTGTTGCACTGACACACCTCACATTCAACGACAAACTTATGGATGTCATGTTTCATACCATCCCTGAAAAAATAACATTTGACACTGTCATATGTTTTGGTGAACCCTAAGTGCCCCACTATGGGTGTAGCATGAAGCTCAGAAAGTACTGTGGATTTGATCTTGGATTGTTTACTTAAATACAAGCGGCCTTTGTATCGCAGCTCATCCTGGAGCCAGGAGTACCCTGGGGGAGCCGGAGTCTTGGTCTGCAATTGCTGGATCAGGTGCAAACTTTTGGGATCTTGAAGCCATTCTTGTTGCACAACTTGGAGCTAATCAGGTACAATGGAGGAAAGAGAAAAAAATGGATCCTTCATCTTCATTTTTCTGGGACAGTGCATCTGCCACGACATTGTATTTTCCCTTCTTGTAAATGATCTCATAATCATATCCAAAGAGCTTAGTTGCCCATTTTTGTTGCTCCTAGGAGGAAATGCGTTGTTCCAGAAAGTACTTGAGGCTTTGATGGTCGGTCTTAATTTGGAAGCGTTGCCCCAAGAGATAAGGACACCACAACTCAACGACATGCATAATCACCAACATTTCCTTTTCATAAATGGGTTTGCCCAGATTCCTTTCAGACAGTTGCTTGCTGGTGAAGGCCAAAGTTCGACCCTCTTACATAAGGACAATGTCGATTCATTTCCCTGAGGTATCACATTCCAACACAAAGGTTTTTGTGAAATCAGGAAGGTCCAGAACCGAAGTGGTGCACATGGCCATCTACAAGGTTTGAAAAGCTTGAGCAACTACTGGAGTCCAAGTGAAAGAGTTATTTTTTAGGAGATCTATGAGAGGTGCTGCAATCCTTTTGTAGTTCTTAACAAACTTGTGATAATACCTTGTTAGGCCCAAAAATCCATGCAATATTTTGAGAGTCTTTGGGTGCGACCAGTCTTGCATAGCTTCAATCTTTTTCGGGTCCACCCTGATGCCATCTTTTCCCACTAGATGACCCAAGTATTCTACTTCTGAGGCACCAAAAGCACATTTAGACTGTTTCAGGAAAAGTTGGTGCTGAGAGAGTAGGTGGAGAACTTGATCCACATGAGTAAGATGGTTTGTCTAGGTTTTTCTATATATGAGGATATCATCAAAGAAAACTAAGACAAATTGATGGAGAAAAGGATGGAAGACATGGTTCATGAGGCTTTAGAAGGTGGAGGGGGCATTACACAAGCCAATGGGCATGACCAAAAACTCAAAGTGGCCCTCATGAGTGAAAAAGGTTGTCTTGGGAATTTCTGGCTCTTTCATACGTATCTGGTGATAGCCCGAGTGAAAATCAAGTTTGGTGAAGAATTGGGCACCACTCAATTCATCCAAGAGGTCATCAATGACAGGAATGGGAAATTTTTCTTTGATGGTCAGTTTGTTGAGAGCACAAAAGTCAGGACACATTCTCCAAGAACCTTCTTTCTTCAGTACCATGATGACCGGAGACAAGTAAGGGCTCGTACTAGGATGGATGACGCCTGGAGTAAGGAGTTCCTAGACCATTTTCTCAATTTCATTTTTTTGTGCAAATGGGTGGCAATATGGATGGATATTGGGGGGAAGGATTCCTAGGACAAGGGGAATGGATTGATCATGAACACCTCAGGAAGGAGGGAGTCCTTGGGGAGTGGAAAATACCATTTGATGTTTAGCAAGGAGGGCTTGGAGGTATTGGGGCATTGGGGCTGTCTCTATGGCTTGTATGGCATGGAATTGGGAAATGACACCAGAATGACCTATTTTGAGCAGATTTTCAATGCGATGGGAATTGATGAACTCAGGTGAGCCAGAAGTGATACCTTGCAATTTATATTGGTGTCCTTCTTGGTCGAATTGCATGGTTAGGTTCTTAAAATCCATGAGAATGGGACCCAAAGTCCTTAGCCAGTCTACACCCAACACAATGTCGCAACCTCCCATGTCAATAGAAAACATATGGGATTTTAGGTGGTAGTCACTGATTTGGAGATGCACATTTTCACAGTGCCCACCACATTTCATAGAACCACCATTGGCAATCATGATTTGGAAATTGTTGACAACATGGATGTAGCAATGGGTTTCTTGGGCAATGTGGCAATGAATAAAATTGTGGGTGTTGCCACTATCAACCAAAATGATGACCTTTCGATGCTTGATGTAGCCGATTAACTTGAGGGTTTGGGGGGCAGAAAAGTTGATGAGAGCGTTAAGGGAAATGATCGGTTCCACTTCGGGAGGGTCGAAGGGAGGGTTTATGTCAGTGATTTTTGGTGACTCGAGCACAAGGGGAGTTTCAACATCCTCTTCCGGAGTTTCCTCAAAGATGGCCATCAAAATATTTTGTTCCTTACATTTGTGGCCCAGGAAATATTTGTCATCACAATTATAATAGAGGCATTTGAGTTGGCGTTCAACCATTTTAGTCCTGGTCAATTTTTGGATCTTTAATGGGGCGGAGGGAGTAGTGGGGTTTACTGGTTTAGGGCGAGGGATAAAGGAAGGCTTACAGTTTTGAGAGGAAACAATTTTTTTTTCTTCTTTAGCTTTTTTATTATCCTCCACCCAACTCGCAGGTATAGCCATGAGGACATGGGCCCGAATCTCCTCCTTGAGGCCACTGATAAAACACTCTCGAAAGAAAGCATCAGTCATGCTTTCTGTTCAAAAAGCCAGGCACTCAAATGAAGCTATGAAGTCTTCTACTGTTCCTGATTGTTTCAATTTTGTCAAATGACCCAAATGGTTGGTGTCAGTGTCGAAGAGTTCATAAAGCTTAGTCACAAATTGGGTCCAAGCAATATACCCTTGCCGAGAAGTTTTTCTCCATTGCCACCATTGCCAGCGTTCTTGATCTAGATGGAGAACACCATACCGGAGTTTGGCCAAGTCATCTGTAATGTTGTAGAGAGAGAAACAATGTTCCATTCGGTTGACCCAACCAGTGGGGTTCGAGCCATCAAATTTGGTTACATCCACTAGAGAAAGGCGTATGTTCCGTTGAAAGTGATGGGGCTGAAAGGTATGGGAATGGGAAGAAGTTTCACCTTCAGTCTTTTTATATGTGTCAGGAAAATGGTCATCGGTAGGGATCTTTAGTTTGGTGTAGAGTGATGCAAAGATAGATTCAAGCTGGGTGGTCAGTTCTTGTTTGACTTCCGCCATTGCGGACTGCACGAATGCATTTATGGTGGTATTGATGGATGTATCATGAGAGGCAATAGTAGCACTGAGTTGTTGCACTTCTTTTTGGGTCTTGAGGAAACTAGATTGCAAGGTATTGAAGCGAGACTCACTCCAGTTCTTGGCTACGGGTATGGGCCATGAGGATGGGTGAACTGAAAAGTGAGCGAGCGGGGTCATAATTTTTTGTAGAAAAATGATATGGATGAATGTGATAAGAGAGAAGAGATGAATCTAATTGAATAGGTCTCAAATAATGGTGAAAAAAATTACAGACTTTTTTTTTTTTTATAGTTGCGGGGTTATACTTCAGTTTGAAGAATGTTGTAGTGCTGAAATCCCCAAATTCTTAACCAGAAATAAATGTGTGTTTACTTAGCAACCCGAACATAGTTGCATGGTAGTAGATCTGGCCAGTTTAATTTGTTTATGTTTATGTTCCCCAAGGGTTAGGTATTCAAGGGTTCTACAGACAAGGGTTTGCCCTGTGCTATAGCTCTCTGATATACGTGTGGCGTCCAATAGTAGTACTCGACCCAATATCTCAGGGCACTAAATAAGGAGGATAGACCATACCCTTAGCCGTACTACCCGACTACCCAGGTACTAGAGAGTATCTTCCCAAGTTCTCTTCTCAGTGACACTATAGCAGTCCGGCGGCCGATAGGTTTATCTAAAGAGGGCTTCAGGAAATGTAGGTCGATTCGTACATAGGTGTCGTCTGATGTGCTACCACTTGAAGGGGTACCAACAACGGTTACAAGGGTGGCCAACAGATGTGCGCTTAAGAACCACTTGTATTTCCTACGTGTATGAATCCCTCAACCGCGGGTCTATGCGCGTAACAACAGATCTCTGTGGCTTAAACACGTCGGAATACGTCTCTACCCTGAAAAAAAATACCCACAATTTTTGCCAAGGAAAGTGCTCTAATACCACTTGCAAGATATTAGATATAATAAATACACAGAACATAAATAAATGCTAGAAATGGCAAAATAACAGTAATATAACCAGCATAATCTCCACAATAACACAGAAATAATATGAGAACAACAACTGAAATAACACTTTGATTTAGAAAGCAATGTTCAAAGGCCTCTTCGAGGGGGCAACCTCCAGTCGAGAAACGCTCTATTACAATAATATCCAAGCTAGGGTTTTCATACCCTCGACCCTTATTTATACTAAATATGTCTGTTAAGAGAAGCATCTAGAGGAAGATCCTTCTAGAAGCAAAAGCTTCTATTAGGTCTTCTTACATCGACCTTATTCTAGTTTATTGAAAGGCCTTATTAATATTGACCTTTATGACATCCGAATACATTGATCTACCTATGTGCAGGTTAGGACCTTAACATTATGAGATGTTGTGGATTTGTTGATATGTTATTTTTGTTGTGTTACATTGACAAGTGATATTGACTAGGTTCTCTTGAGTGTGAAGGAATATGGATGTTGAGGATATCGAGGCATCGAGTAAACTCTTGGGACTCCAGATCGAGTTAGGGTGAGGAAAATATGACAATTTAATTAATTAATGAATTGATTTCCTGGTGCAACTAGCGGATCGGACAACATGTGTACAGGGGAGGTTTTTCCTAATTAAACAAATGAAAAATGAATCTAATGAGGGTTTGGGAAACTAATCACTTGAAAACTCTATAAAAAGAATGGCGAAGGAGGATTATGGATCACCTCTGGCTTTCATAATGTTATGTAGCCAAAATTTTATCTTGAATGAATTTTCTCTTGTGGGAGTTGGGATACCCAGCTCAGGTGACGAGTGGTAGCTCGATCTTGCGAGGAGAGATGGGAAGCTATCATTCTATATCATTGTGTGTATGGACCCATTGTGGCTTAGTGGGCTCAAGGGGAAGAATATTACCCCTAGCATTGGCTGGGAGGTACCGGTGAGGTCTCAGTAGTTGGCAAGAGGGAGTTGGATGGACTGATCGACTACGAGTTATTTGCCTTTGGATTCGGTACCCATGTATAAATTCACATTGTACTTGAGTCAATTTTCTGTATATGAATATTATTATTGATGAATTCTAGATTATGGTTTAAGGGAAACAAGATCTGCGTGGTAATGGAATTGGTTATTTCCTTATGAAAAGTGAATTATATCGGCTTATTGTGAACACATGAATAATTTAGATGCTCTTTTGTGTGTATGTAGTCTGAGGAATATCATATTCTTGATTTGATTATGAGAAGTTGGGAAATTTTATAAACAAATGAACTATATTCCATCATGTATATATATATTGTGATTGATTATGAGATGTATCCCTTACTTTGGGAAATTTTATAAACAATTGAACTATCTTCCATCATGTATATATATATATTGTGATTGATTATGAGTTGTATCCCTTAAGTTGGGAAATTTTATAAACAATTGAACTATCTTCCATCATGTATATATATTGTGATTTATTATGAGTTGTATCCCTTAAGTTGGGAAATTGTATAAACAGTTGAACCATTTTCCAAGCTCGATGTCTGCATGTGGGTTTCTGTTAGGGTACACATTTCAGAAATTATGGGGTTTTTCTATGGGATTTTTACGATTTTGTTGAAAATTATGGATTGCATTATAGTTCTCGGAATTTCATCCTATGTCGATGGATTTCTACACCCTTTTATTGCTGTGACCCCAAAGCCAAGAAAATGATGGTTGTTTAATGTTTTTTTCAATAAAAGAATCCTAAGATTTCCTAATGAATGGGCATGAACGAATTTAGAGGGAATAGTATAAGTGTTTGGCAGTTGAATTCATTAAAACCAGTAATTGAAAGTGTGGAGGGTCCAATGTCATAGAGTGACTACGTCGTTAGCTTTCGTTGGACCCTTATCCACAAATAACCTTTCTGCAAGATCATTGTCAAAACTATTGCCGTTGAACGCTTCAAGGGCTTACAGGGTTCTGAGGTTCTTTGGAAAACATATTATTAGGTGGAACAGGTGCCATGCGCAATCGAGGAATGATATTTTGGTTCGTCGACTTGAGCCACGATGTGAAATGGATGCTTTGTTCGATGGACGTGTTGGTCATCTCCAGTATTTCCTCATGTCAATGTATGAGATCCATACAAGTGGCTTGGTGTCAGTAAGGATGCTTCTGAGGAGGAAATTTAGGAAGCTATAAATTTTATTATAGAATAATATGTTGGACATGAGAGAAGTATTGAGTCAATAGAAGCTGCTTTTGAAAAAAATAAAATAATGAAAGTTTGAGGGAGCGGAGAAGAACAAAAATTATTTTGAAAAGTAAATTGAAGAATAAGGTTGATGAATCACCTCCTTGGGTGAGACGCTTGATTAATAATAATTATATTGTAGTTGTGCACATTTTGTCGTACGTCCACTGCTAAGTTACCTGCCTACTATTCCAATTTTCGAGAGCTGTTGGTTGTTAAATATAATGTAACCTCAACAGATTGACTGTACACTGCTAGCTGTCCTGGCCAACTATACTTTCTATTCTTGATTTGCTTGAGCCTATTTAGCTTAGCCATCTCCCATTGCATAGTACTTCTTCACACCTTCTTCATTAACTCTTCTCATTGTACTCTTCTTCTTATATTCTAATATATTGTTTTCTATTCTATTCTTTTCTCTCTGCATTTATTGCTTCACAATTTATCATGGTATTAGAGCTCCAACAGTAAGCCTCTTCACACAGGCTGGAGAGAAACACGATCCTCAAATAGCGCAGAGCTTACATGGATCTTGAGAATCATTTGACATAGACTTTTCACAAGGCTTGGAGAGCTGTCCGTCATACTCTTGAAAGATCCTCGTAGGAAACTTCCACGAGGAAGCTATCCGCTTATACGCTCAAAATATCAGTGTAATAAGCTCATGTGCCAAAGCAGAGCGTACATCGCTCGAAAGATCGAGGAAGAAGAGAGTGCAGAAGAAGAAACTTTAAAGATTCTTGTACAATTTTCAAGAATCATCAAAGATTCAGGAAGAAGAGCTGCAAGAGGTGGGAACTATTGAAGAATTCAAAGCAATTGTTCAAATTCATGAAAGATAGTTGTAGAAAGAAGAAGCATTTAAAGCATTTCGGAAATCGCTCAAATCTGTCAAAGATTGCAGCAGAGAACGAAGAACTAGTGAAATTCTTTCAAATCTTTGAAAGATTCATGAATTTTTTCTTCCGCGGAAGAAAATCCTTGCAAAGGTAGTAAAGAACGCGTCTCAGGTTCAAAGAACAACTGTTGCAGCAGTAAGATCCATCCTCTGAAAATATCTGAGGTGGAAACCCAGTTCAGAAGGGATGAGGAGAGTGCGGAAAAGGCCAAAGAAATTCAGCCGTTAGATCTTGCGCAGAGGACCGCCAGCCGTTGGATCCGCGAGAAAGTGCACAAGGTTTAGTATTCTAAAGTGCACACGAGAAAGTTTGACTTGTGAAGTCGCAAAATCCTGACATCATCTGGACCGTCCATCAAGAGACACGTGATGAGATCTCGGCATTTCATTGACTCACAAGGTGTAAAGGTCAGAAGACTGCCGTGAGAATTCGTGAATCATGAAATCACGAGTTATTCTGGACTGTTGGATCGAGATAGATCGTGAGCCATCCATTGGATCAGGGATCGAGAGTTGGACGAGTGAAGGAGACAACTCTCCAAAACTTCGATACGCGAAATCCTGACATCACGTATCACGAAATCCCAAAAATATTGTGAGCTGTCCATCTCAGAGGACAAGTGGCAGCAAATCCAAGTGCCATCATTTCGGCATTTCGGAGTTGGGGATATCAGAGGTCTTGTTGACGCAAGGTCACGACACTCCACGAAAAAAGTCCTGAAATCCCGAAAATATCACAACCGTCCATTCATTCGGACACGTGGCAGAGATCGAGGAAACCATCGACATTTCGGCTACCGAGGTTTCAAGTTGTCAGAGGATTTGGAGTCGCAACTCTCGAAATCACAAAACAACGAGGACCGTCCATCCTAATGGGACGCGTGGCAACAATCTAGGACCTCGGGGAAAGTCTCGCAAGCAAAGGCCATCAACATTTCACAAATTGGCTTTTCAGGAGTCGAGAGATCAAGTGATTGGGCATTTGAGTCGCAAAACCCCGAAAGGGACTGCAATCATATCATGAGAGGTCATGTGGACCAGAGGTATAGCCCAAGGGGCTAACTGAAATTAATGTAATTTTGAAAAAATTGATAATTCAAACTTCACGCTTTGGAAATGCAACGTGACGAGGAGTCATGAGTCACGAAATAATGAATCGTGAAATATTGATAGGATCTGGACCGTCAGATCACAGGAAGATCTGGACCATTGAATTATCCAAAGGAAAATTTCGCATTTCGACAAATTGAAAGACAAAGAACCGGAAAAGCCCGTAGTGCTTTAACATCAAGGTGCATGGTCACATTGCATAGTGACTAAGGCCAAATTCAAAGTTGATAAGCTCTCTTCGGACATCGGCAAATCGACGTTTTGACGATCAGAGGTTGGCAAGACAAGAGATTTGAAGTTTCGTATAACGAAGTCCCGACATCAGAATCGCGAAGCCAAAAACTCGTGAAATCTTGAACGTAGAGTTATGAAGTCACTGCAAATTATACGCAGGAGATAGGTAAGTAAGAATTTTGTTTCTGTTTTGTTCAAATTCTTTAAATAAAATAAAAAATATGGCATCATCTAGCAATTTAGGACCAACTCAGGGTTTGATTCTTCTTGGAAAGAACTATGAGTTTTGGTCTCTTCGGATGAAATCCTTCTTGCAAGCACAAGAGTGTTGGGATCCAGTGGATCTTGGATATGTGGAACCAGATCCAGCAGCCCTTTCTGCTATGACCAATCCGCAGTGAATTGCTCAGGCAACACAGAGGAATAAAGAAAATAAAGCCAAATTTTGGATTCAAAATTCTGTGGATGACTCGATTTTCTCAAAAATCACAGGCGCTAGTACTTCAAAACAAGCTTGGGACATCCTTAAATCTTCCTACCAAGGAAATGACAGGGTCAAAACAGTTAAACTGCAGACCTTGAGGACACAATTCTAGACTCTAAGGATGACAAAGTCCAAAAATGTGGATCAGTTCATGACCAGAGTCATGGGCATCGTGAACCATATCAGATTGACTGGTGAAACCATCACTGATCAACGCACTGTTGAGAAAATCCTCACAAGTTTACCAAAGAAATTCGAAATGGTTGTAACAGCAATCCTTGAATCCAAGGATCTGTCAAGTTTTTCAACAGATGAATTAATTGGTTCTCTGGTGACACATGAGACCAGACTG
>JZKD02S1683391.1:105354-140289 GCA_000966675.3 Picea glauca
ATTTGACTGGTAAAGTTTACGAAGGTATACATACCCTACCCCCCTCTGGATTTGAACCTGTGACCTCTTAAGAGGAAACACATGTTCTTAACCATTAGGCCCACTCAGGCTGTATTATAATCTATTTTTAAGGTCACGGCCAAGCCAGCTCACCAAATTGTTGGATGAGACCCCCTTGTTTATTGGACAAGGGACCCCCCTCCGCCCAACGATTTGACTGGTAAAGTCTACGAAGGTATACATTTGGATGAGGTAAGTCGTCTGAAATATAAAGCTAATATGGGTTGCAGAAGTTGTCATGGGTGAAAAGTCAAGGGGGTGAAAAGTCAAGGATGGTGGGTAAGCACGGTTATGTTAAATAATATTTTATTAATGTTAAATGATGATTTATTCTTTTAACGTTTTAAAGGATTGTGTTTCAAAAATAGAAGGTAAGGAAGAGATTATTCCTTGCTTAATATCGATATGGAGAAGTTAAAAATGTAGTTGATTTATTGATTAAGGAAACCCTTGAATGGAAGGGTAAAAGATACTTGAAGTTTTTATAAATTGAATATTAAATTGTGATTGGTTATATTAATAATGAGTTATGTTCTATTAATTAGTTTTATGTAATTATGTTAGTGGGTTATATGTGCCCTATGCTTCATGATGAATTTTAATGGTGGTTGATTATATGTTCTTATACCTCAGGTGACTTCCATATAAAAAAACAAGAAAACTATTTGGTTTATTGTGTAAATTAAAATGTATTGAATGTAGATATCTTGCGTTATTTTTTAGTTAGTGGATTGAGTGCTTCGTTTATCGATTTTTTCTAATGTATGACAGTTTAGGTTTGGAATCCTAGCGCATTGGATCATGTCATGATTGAAGGTTTGAATGGTTTATGTCGCACCTTAGTTACAATCGCGCTTGTCGCCATGTGGCAGCATGGTTCCTTATGTTGGGTCATTGCATGCAGTGACTGATAAGTGTGCTAGACAACTAGGCCTTGGGTCTTGTGCTTCCTGATTACGATGATCACTATTGCAATTGATGTTTTGCGCCTTTCTCTGTAACATTTTTTGTGTTTTTACTCACTCGTTGTGAAGATTATAGTCACTTGTGTCATTGATGTTGGTTTCCTTGGGTTGGTCTGATGATTGTCCTTAGCTTAGTAGGTTTGTCAAGATTGTGTCGGGCAAGATGTAGACACCTCCTTGTTCCTCAAAACAATTGCCAAATTTGAAACCTTAGATGGTCAAAATCGATGGGAACCTGGGCTTGATTGTTTCTTATGTGTTTTGGAGGTCCTAACCTTGCAGGGTAGGACGGGTAGGTAGTATTTTTATTTCTTTTTCTGATTGAGTGTAGTATGTGCATCCAACTACTAGATGTTCTTGTATGGTAGGTCGAGATGTTGTCTATTTCCTGAATTGCATGTGTTGTGTTCATCATCAAGTTGTGTTGATTAATTGTTTGTAGATGTTACCTCCCTTGTTTAAAAATAAAAACAATTATGCACTTATTATGTGTCGTGTGTTGTCGTAATTATGGGTTCGTTACATATGGTATCAAAGCGGGTTTGACCCATGACTTGGGATCACTACAGCTTTCGTTGATTAGATATTTGATTATGATGTTCCTAATTAAATTGATTTGTATTCGTGCAGGTAATGATGGTTAGAGGACGTCGTGGAGGAAGACGATGGGGTGCTAGGGGAGGAGGGATGACACCCCCAGTAGCATCCTTGCCCGAGGGATATAACCCCCAGGGAGTCGAACATGATGAGTTTATATTTGTAGAAATGGATTCATGAGCCAAAAAAAAGGTTGGAGGGAAGGTTACAAGTTTTATCCTTAACTTGGGAGAGTTTGTCACAAGGTCCAACCTGTACATCACGATCTTAGGGTCTCATGCCGTCATGATCAGTATGGACTAGTTGGAATTTCATGAGGAAATACTCAACTATAAGACGAAACGATTGAGCTTGGTCGATGATGAGGGACAAAGACGCCTGATTGTAGGCTGGAACCAAGGAGTTTCCTTGAGTTTCATCTCTTCCTTGCAGTTACGTAAGAGCCTGTGCAAGGGATGCAAGATTTATGCGATCCTTGCGTTAAACGAAAAGGGTATGATGAAAGGACTAGAAAACCTTCTAGTAGTACGAGAATTTGTGGATGTCTTCCCATAGGAGTTACCAGGGTTTTCACCTGAGAGGGAATTGGAATTTACCATAGACCTAACACTAGGGATGGAACCGATAGCAAGAACTCCTTATCAGATGTCGATCCTGGAGTTGCAGGAGTTGAAAATGCAATTGAAGGGATTGTTGGAACTAGGACTTATACGTTCAAGTGTGTCACCGTGGGGTGCACCTATTATCTTCGTACCTGTCAAGAAATTATGGCCTCAATAAATCTCCAAGGGAATGGTATGCCAAGATGGACTCCTACCTGTCATCACATAACTTTGTATGTTGTGAATCAAACTTGAATGTCTATATGCTCAGGATAGATGATTCACTTCTACTTTTAGTTCTGTATGTCGATGATTTGTTGATCACTGGTTGCTTGACTTCAGTGATTGTTGCAGTCAACAAGATTTTATATGACAAGTTTTTTATGATGGACATGGGTCCTCTACACTTCTTCCTTGGACTCGAGATCAATCAGGATGCATCAGGAATCAAACTTTCTCAGGCCAAGTATGCAGGACATCTTCTTGAGATATTTCACATGACAAATTGCAAGCTTGCTCCGACTCCTTCCTTATCAGGAGTCAAACTTGAGGTTGGCATGGAGACTCCACTGGTTGACAACACACTGTATAGACAGTTAGTGGAGATCTTGTTGGCACAGGGGCAGACCCAGGGTTCAACGCACCAACAATGCACCAACAAAGCCCTAACTACTGGCCCTTTCAGCAACACCTGCAAAGCAGATGAAGTCTCACCCGAGGTAGAGGTGGGGGTGGTTGCAAGACTCAAGTGTCTACAACCTTAGCCGGGACACAGATATGTGATTATAATACTTAATACAACTCTTGGCATCGTCAATTACCTAATATGAAATCACTTATTCCCTTCACTGATACAATAGAGCTTCATATTATTCACACCAATCTATAGTATTCAAGTACTTAACATATACAAATGGATCAGAATGATCATATCACACACTAAGCATGACTATCTAGGTCAGATCTAACATTCTTACAGATAATAAGAACAAAGAATATAAATAGATATATCTTAAACATATCATAGCACTTAGCATATAACATATGAACACATCAAGACAAAGCACAAAGAACATAACATAGTGTTCACGTGGTTCACCCCCACCCTGAGGCTACATCCACCAAATCTTCTTCTTTATTATCTTCAGTCAATTTGTTACAAGCACTAAGCCTTCAAAACCCTTACTCTGCACAGGACATAAGATCTGTGCAACTCGCTAGATCCATCTTCCTTGTGCTACAACACTAAGCTCTCCACAATTTGTTACAAGGACCTGCACTTAGCTCTGCAAGTCTCTTACAGTCATGCACAAAGCACTTACAAACTCTACTCACACTTAACATGCATTCACATCACATAGATGTATTATTATCCTCTTCTTACATTGCATATCCTTCTATTTATACATGCAAAATAGGCCTAAACATGGGTAAACCCATGGGCCAACATCCCATTCTCATTACATATTCCCAAAAACCAAAAAAGGGGGATGAGATCCTATGATCTATGCTTCGTCTTGCGCTCCTCCTTTGACAGGCTTTCGAAGTATCAAAATAGGTCAACATGACCAAGAAACTTCCAAAACTTGGTCAAGGGCCAACAAGCCCCCAACACTCACCTGTGACTCGTCCCAAGTCACTATGGTTTGATCAGTTCATCTTCAAATGCCTCGCACTTGGCCCAAGCTTCTTCGACTTGATTCTTTTATGTGGCCTCTTGTTCAATGAACTCTTGTATTACTGCATCATTCACTAGCCCTTCTAGGCATTGTTCTACTATGGTGGCAACCTGTTCTAGTTCTGCTCCTTGGTTCTCCACCTCTGTAAAAAAATGGCATGCCTTATCGTGCATAGGTTGAAGTTGTTGAGTGACTTCCATCACTTTGCTTTGAAGCGTATGGATCTGCTGATGGGCTGTACGTTGTTCGCGAGACCTCTTCATTCTTTCTACAGTTGACAGGGCCTTCAACTGCGCCTGTAGTGTATCTGCATGCTGCTTCTCTTCCTGGAGCTGCAACTCCAGTGTCTATAACTTCGGGTTTTCAATGAGGTTCTCGTATGTCTGGGTGCTTTGGTTACTCAACTAATTTCACTCCAAGGCAAGAGATTTTAATATGTCAACTGCGTTGTGGGAAGTTGCTTCCCTTAGGTCTCTTACATCTTGAGGAGTCTCGGGAACAATGGAAATATCCAAGTCTACTATGCATTGTTGGAGCTGATTGATGACTTCTTCGAGTTGCGCCACCTGTTGTGGGACTCTCTCTTCAAACTTTACTTCGATGACTATCACAAAGTGAAGTTCTCTGTGAACCATTTCTTTAACTTCGAGTTGCTCGGTGAGCAAATGTTTCTTGCTTTTCTGTAACTGTACTTTTTCTTCATCCCACTTCGATTGTAGAGCCATATTTTCCCATTCAGAAGCACTGCGTTGCTCCTCAAGTTTTTTCTGTACTTGCACTAAATCCTGTGTGGTTTGCGTTGTCTCTTCCTTAGCTCGTCAAAGGTGAGCTTCGACTATATCAACGATGCGATGTAGTTGAGATGACTCATCACCTAGTTCTAATGTTCCTACTGATACAGGTGCAGTGGAAACTGTCCGGCTAGACTGTACTGGGTGTTGCACCCTTTAGAGCTCATTCTTAATCTGACTAAACACCTCCTCCTACTTAGCTTTTTTATTCACTTATATCTCCAGTGAAGCATCGTTCAGTGCTACGACAATGAAGTCGAAGTCGTCTGAGGTGAGGGTGGTCTCAAATTTGGTCCTGGTTGCTTTCATTTTCTTCCTTGAAGAAGGTTTCAGAGAGGAAACCTTCCATTTCTTTGAGGGGTCCCCCTTGTCTCTAGGCGGTTTAACCTCTCCTTTCTTTGGCTCAATGTTTGCGTTGTCTATCTCTTTTCCATATCCTCCTTGCTCTGCTAAGATGGAAGCATTCTTCATGGATGCGCTATATAAATCATGGACCTCTTTGGTCTTCTTTGTCTTGCTAGGTCTGAGTATATCCATCACAGTTTCTAGACTGTCAACATCAGATATCTCCACAAGGTCTGCTAGAACAAGCAGGTCTGCCGACCATTCCTTGGTAATCTCTTTCAAGTCATCCTCCATTAACTTGTAGTACGACTTCCACTGTTGTTTATGCTCATCAACATGCGTTGTGATATAGATGAAATGGTGGTCTACACTGAATTTCATCAAGGGCCTGAACCTATGGAGAGTGTTCGGGGTTATATGAGGTGCAGATTAGATGGCTACCTTCAATTGGTTGTAATAAGTGTGGAAGGTGGAATTTGATTGCCACTGCTTGTTCATGTCATTCGAGTACCATAGTGTACTGAAATTCACAGCTAGAGGTTCAAACGAATCAATGTCCCGGAAGGTCGGACCTTCTGGTATATCCCATGTGATGAAAGCGATCAGGATGAGAAACTAGGTGAAGTGGAACTCATATCCTTGATCTTGTGCTTCCCTGTAGTCCAATTCCAACTGGTTTACAAGGTACTTCACCCAATTCACTTGTAGGTCCTCCGCGCACTTTCCTACGAGGTTGACTACAAATCTAGTCACTTGGGTGGGTCAGTTCTTGAGAAAAAAATTTCCTACGATCAATTGATAGGATAGACGCACTATGTCTCTCTGGATAGAGGCTACCTTGTAGACTTGTGTTCCCTTCTCGACATCCCCGTAGGTGTCTTTTATATTCTTCACAAGAGCACGATCCATGGTTTTCCCAGGATAGAAATCTTATGGGTCAGGGCCTTGCATTCTCAGCCTTGTGATCTGATTAATCAACTTTGGATCCACTATGATACGGTGATTCAATGATAAATATCTACCATGGTAGAATGACAACAATAGATTGATGCATGTGCTCACTTCTTGGTGCCTTCTGAAGTGTAGGATCTTCATAACGTTGAGGAGGGTGGATTGCACGAGGTTCATGGTCCATGACTGTGGTACGATATTCAAGTTATTTCCCTTAGTTTTGGTCAGATACTTGTGCAGGGCGAGCATGTTTTACACCTTCGTGTCGTCGAGGTTGAATTCGCTAAACTTCAATGCTGCGATCTTATCTTGGTCTGTGCGCACTGCGCATATTCCCTTCGGGAGGTACGCAGTGGCCAATTCATATTCAAAGTCTTTGGGCACACTATCTCGGTTTATTGCGCTGCTCAGAGGAGTTAGATAGGCAGGTAGAGTGCTTAGAATTAGCTTAGCATTCACTAAGTCATCCTTGTGCTTAGTTCTCCTTTCACGAGACGGTCCATCTCCATGAGCAATGGATGGGGATGCTTGCACTGTTTTTGTGGATGAATCCTGGATACCTTCAGACATCAACATATCTTTCTCAGTCATCAAGTTGATCAAAAATTCCTCAGCAGCGCTCAATGCTTCTGACGTACACACTCAGGGTGAACAATTCGCGAGTTCAGGGAATAACTTAGACATGGTAATGAGATAGAGAGGGAGACCATAATGATCACTATATAAACTCAGCTTAGTCCGTGGGCTCGAATTCTCAATTAGAAAAAAGTGTTCTCGGTGCATGGCGCGACGTGATAAATAGGTAACTCGACAACGGTGTGTTTACAATGGGTATGAACCTCCATTAACTCCTGTTCGATTTGTTATGGCATGGCCAAACGGTTTGAGGATACACCTTTATTTCTTTTCTTCCCATTGGAAGCGGGAGTTGAACGGATATATCGACCCCAACGACTATACTGCTTCGTCATGGCGAAGTGCCATTTGTCATTATTCTAATATCCCGACGAAGCTCCAATTTTACAATTTTTCTTTCTGCGAGGTCTCCTCCAGAACCTCCTGTAACTTTTCAGTATTAGCCCTCTTCTTTCTTAATTGTCGAGCCATTTTTCCATTGAGCTTCATCTCAATAGTTATTTTTCCATTCTGATTCTTGTCTTCTGTGTTCTTAGTCACTTCGTTTTGTTGAGATTCTTCCCTAGGGTTCCTAGATAAGACTTCTTCTTTCTCTGGGATAGGTAATTAAATATTTTGTGGATTCTCTAGAGTTCTCTTAAATTCGACAACTGGGTTTCTATCATTAAACATCTTCAATCTATTCTCTTGTTCTTCAATCAATTTGCGATCTTTCTGGTCATGAAAACTTTTAACTCTTTCTTCTTCTATTCGAAAAATTTTTCTTCTTCTTTTCATCTGGCTTGATCTCTAGTAATCCAAGGTTTTCCTATTAACATGGTAAATGGGGTGCAGTTTTCAATAAATTGAATAATCTCAAAATCTTCTTTCGTCGAAGTTCCATTGACAATCATAGGTATCTGAGTGAGCCTCCCACATAGGTTTACCAATTTTCCTCTGAATCGGCCTATTCTTCCTAGTGAAGGGATCATAACAGGGCTTCCTATACCTTCCCAAGTTCTTTCTATCATGATATTCACTTGTGTTTCCTCATCTAGAACACAGTTCAATGTTGAAGTCTCCTATTCTTTCTTCAATGCATTCTTTTTCTTTAAATATCTCTGATAACCTAACATGTCAGTGATCATTCAGGGTTTCGTTTATTTGTAGCAACACTTTCTCTGATTCTTTCTAGGGTTCTACTATAGCCTTAGTTTATGGATCTGTTTTAGGGTTTTCTTGTCTTATGTTCATACTTTCAAGCTTAGCAATCATTCTAGGGAAATCCAACACTTCATGGTCTAGAGATTTGCAACAAATACAACTAGGTCTTCCACTAGGGCATTCCTTAGTAAAATGTCCCGGTCTTCTGCAACTGTAACATAGGGTCAATCCTCTCTTTCTTTTAAATTATCCCTAGCCTCTCCTATACTACACACTAGGATCATGGTAGCTAACCTACAATAAATTCTTTCTAGGATCCTGCATCCATTTGTTCGTACAAACATTCTTTCTATGCATAGGTATAATATATCTTTCACTATTCTTATCATATCTACTCATATCAAACCTTCTTTCATCTATTAATTCCCTAGTTTTCAAATAGTTTTCAAACTAGGACAAACTCTATTAAACATACCTAGATCCATACTCTAGAAACAAAACTTTCTACTTATCTTACTTCTACAGAGCACAGAGCTTCTAGATCCAATTTTTTTTTTACTATCTTTACCTTTATCAGAGCACAGAGCTTGCAAATCTTACCTCTTGTAATAAAAAAATCTTACTTTTACCTTTCTTAGAGTGTAAAGAATTCAGATCTTGCTTCTTTCCTTAAGATATGATCTTCTCTTCATTAGATTGAGCATCTTTATTTTAGCACAGGGATTTATAAGTCGAGTAGAATACTGCATGTTAGGGCACAGATCTACGCACAAAGCTTTCACAATTTCAGGATGAGTCTTTGTATGGAGCTTCTTCTTTCTCAGTTCCTAGCAATCACAGTTTCAGGTCACGGCAATAGAACCATTTGTTGGCACATGGGCAGACCCAGGGTTCAACGCTACAACAACGCACCAAAAAATCCCTAACTATCGACCCTTTTGGCAACACTTGCGAAGTAGATGAAGTCTCACCCGAGGTAGAGGTAGGGGTGGTTGCAAGACTCTTGTGTCTACAACCTTAGCTGGGACATAGATATATGATTATAATACTTAATACAACACTTGGCACCATCATTTCCCTAATATGCAATCACTTATTCACTTCGCTGATACAACAGAGCTTCACAATATTCACACCAATCTACAGTATTTGAGCACTTAGCATATACAAATGGATCAGAATGAGTATATCACACACTAAGCATGACTATATAGGTCAGATATAACACTCTCACGGATAATAAGCACAAAGCATAAATAGATCTATCTTAAACATATCATAGCACTTAGCATATAACATATGAACACATCAAGACAAAGCACAAAGCACATAACACAGTGTTTACGTGGTTCACCCCCCACCCTGGGGTTACATCCACCAACTCTTCTTCTTTATTGTCTTTGGTTAATCGGTTACAAGTACTAAGCCATCAAAACCCTTACTCTGCACAGGACAAAAGATTTGCGCAGTTCGCTAGATCCTTCTTCCTTGCGCTACAACACTAATCTCTCCACAATCTACTACAAGGACTTGTACTTAGCTTTGAAAGTCTCTTACAATCATGCACAGAGCACTTACAGACTCTACTCACACTTATCATGAATTCACATCACATAGATGTACTATTATCCTCTTCTTACATTGCATATCCTTCTATTTATACATACAAAATAGGCCTAAACATGGGTAAACCCATTGGCTGATATCCCATTCCCATTACATATTCCAAAAAACCCAAAAGGGGCCCAAAATGGGGCCGAGATCATCGCTTCATCTTGCACTCCTCCTTCAACAGACTGTCGAAGTCTCAAATAGGTCAACATGACTAAGAAAATCCCAAAACTTGGTCAAGGACCAACATAGCTTGTTGTATCTCACACACTCTAGACTAGACCTCTCCTATGCAGTTGACACAGTTTCCAGTTTCATGGAGGAGCCACATGAGCTGCATTGGAAGGTTGCAAAGCGTATCCTTCGATACGTACACGGAACCATCACCTTTGGTATTCATTATGCATCAGAATCTACATTAGATCTCATTAGGTTTACTGATTCTAACTAGGTTGGCAATAACACTAATCACAAGTCCACATATGGTTACTCACTCAGTATTGGTTCCAGGCCTATCCATTGGTCGAGCAAAAAGAAATCCCTCATTTCTCTATCTTCAATCGAGGCAGAGTACAGAGGGCTAGTTAACATAACTGTCCAGGCTATGTGGCTACAACATTTTCTCACTGAGTTGGGCATCTAGTTTCATTGGCCGATTGTCATTTGGTCTGACAACCATAACGCTCTGAAGTTCTACAGAGATCTAGTTTAAAGGAAAGGGAGAAATTACATCAAGATACAAATGCACCAAATCCGGGACTTACAATTTTTTCCTTCAATAAAACATATGGTAGACATCTTCACGAAGACCTTCACTGAGAAGAAGTTTCATTCTCTAGGAAGTTGTCTTGGAGTGAAGGACACAGTTGCCTAGAAACTATATTTCTTATTTTTACATACATTGTACCTTGAGGGGGAGGTTTTCCCATGAGGTTTTCCCTCTTTCCTCACTTTTTTTTTTTTTAAATAAAAAGGGGGGAGCCTGCTATAATATATTATCAAAAAACTGTAGCAAAATGTACATAGTCAAGAGTCTGAGTCACCCAAAATTCCGTCGGAAACCGGAAACTAGCATAGGTGCATAGCAAAAACAACTATAAACTAGTGGCACCCGTCCTGCCCGGAGGAAACCAGGACAGGTGCCTAAAGTATAAGAGAACATAAAACAGTAGCATAAAACTAAAGAGCCATAGAACATGAAAAACCTAGGTAATTGGTGACCTGTCGCCTTCATCTGTCTTCCATGTGGACCCGGCTGGGATGGCGTAAGACTGCGCACAGAGGGGACATTTTCGTCGAGATGGAGCGCCAGAGTAAGCATTGAGAAGCATGTCCAGGCGTTGGCCCATGATGAGGGCATGATGCTCCAGGTCTGACATGTGGCCTCAGAGCTTGAACACCAAGGACAGGTGCTCCTCACAGAGGAGAAAGCCATGCAGATCACCACCTTTGTCGTCGGGTGTCCTTCACTTTGCGTCATCCTTCCCTTCACTCCATCCTTCCCTTCCCTTCGCACCATCCCCATCCAACACAGCTTCTAGGTCCTGCCAGGGAACCTCTTCCATAATGCAACCAGGAAAATCGACGTCCAAACCCAAATTGGGTTTGCGTTCCCCACTGCCAGACCTCACTATGTCGCATGGCGCCTCCATTGTCGTCAGGTCCTCCTCTACAATGCAAGCTGGGTACAATTCCTCAGTGCCGTCCTCCAACTTAACAGTGTCCATACTGCTGCGGCCAGTTTCCTTTTCGGTGATGGTGGAGAGCAGAGCCTTCTCCTCGGCTCGAGCCTTCTTTCTCAGCAGTGAAGTAGCCATGACCAGAGCATGTTCGAGGTGCTCTTTACGCCACCGCTGTGCCTTGTGGGCATTCCAAGCAGAGCCACGACGAGGCGTTCCTCGTTTCCTAGTCATGTTGTAGAGCGCTCGCCAAGAAATACACACAGGTTGGGACGAGGGAGGAAGCCAATTGAGAGCACAAGCAGGAGGAATCGCACCAATGCTCCACGAAAGTATGGTGAACCAGGGCACGAGGAGCGCAAAACTACACCAAAACCTCTAGACGCGGAGCAGAGCCGAGACCAGAGCAAGAGAAAATGAATAACCAAACTTCGAATCCCCATGACTGCCTTTAACATCAAACTTGCCGAGCTCGTAAATGATCGCTCGAGGGAGGAGTCCTCCCATCGTAGAGCTATTGTTATGGATTTCCTGCATCCTTAATGCGGGTGCAATGGTGACGGCCTCCAACATTTAATCCACGGCTGAGTGCAAAGCCAGCTGGCACGTCTTTGCCGCATGTCACCCCATGTGGGGCCTGGAAGTCTCTGCTAGCAAGGCCTCTGCACTGGTTAGAGAGTTCAGTCTCTCTAGATATGTTGGCTTGCCAGTAGATGAGATTAGCCTTGGCTTCAATTCCTTTGTTTGCTAGGTGATCCGCAACCTTGTTAGCTTCACGCCTCACATGAGAGGGGATGAGGATAAGATTGGGGTTGATGAGATCCTTGAATTCTTCCAAGAGACCCAAAAGTCTCCAGCTGGGCGAGGTCCTCCAGGGAGGCTGTCCGTTAAGGATTCAGGTTGCAAGTTGAATTATTACTTGCGAGTCTCCTTCAATAATTAGCCGTAAATACTGATTTTTCACTGCTGTTTGGAGGCCTTTTACCAGGCTTGATAGCTCTGCAACATTGTTTGTGTTTTCACCCAGAAAACCTGCAATCAAATGGGTGATCTTGCCCAAGTGGTTCCTAAGGACGGCCCCGAAACCGGCCAGCCCAGGGTTACCCCTAGAGGCCCCATCAAAGTTATGCTTGAGGAATCCAGGGGGGTGGAGACCAAGCCGTGGGGCTGATGGCTTGCCTGTTTTTGGTTTTCCCCTGAGTTTGCATATTTAGAGGTAAGTTCCATCCTTCAAGGATGATTTTCTCCTTGGTCTTACACTGCGTGTCTTCTTCGACCCATGAAGAACTGAGAACGGTTTCCTGAATAAGCCTTGTCACCCTGTCCCACGTAGTGAAGGGGGGGGGACGGATTAGAATTGAAGATTATTTTATTTCTTTCTTTCTAGATTTCCCAGAGGGTGAATCTCGAGAGAAGATGCCATATGCGTTGGAGAATCGGATTGTGGAAGGAGACAACATCCCAATTAACAAGGGTTTCCCGAATGTTGTTGTGGTTTCTTTGGGAGCGCCGCATGGCTTGGGCTCCCCAGTCCCAGATCTGTTGACTGTAATGACAAGTGTTGAGGAGGTGTTCCATGGTTTCCTCACTTTGCAGACAGAGAGTGCATCTAGAGGGCCCTGTGAAACGTCTTTTCAGGAGGTTGTCCCAGGTGAGGATACGGTTTTGGGCCGTGAGCCAAAGAAAAAACGAAACTTTGGGCCAGGTAAAAGGCTGCCAAACCTTGCTCCAAATTGAATCAAGGGCTTGGCCTGGGAGATTTCCTTACAGGTGATATACTTCTTTGACCAAGAAAATACCTGAGGTGGTGTGGCCCCAACGAAGAATGTCCGATCCTTCTCTGGTTGAGATTTTCCTGGATTGCAGGCACTCTTGCCATGGTTTGAGGTCAAGATTCTCCCGGATTTGCAGGTCTGTTGTGTTGGTTTTCCATTGTCTCCAGGGCTGTCTTCCTTGAGTTGGAAGCCAGAAATCCTTAACATTTTTAAAGATGCTTTGTTGTAGCCTAAGTTTGAGAGGGTGGAGGCTTTCCATATCATCGAGAGGGGGTAGCTATTGCCATGAGTCCTGCCAAAATAGTGCGCTTTCGCCGTTTCTTACCTCCCAGAAGGCATGCTATTGTACTAGGGGGCGGTTTCACCATGCTATGTTCCAAATGTTGGATCCTAGCATCTGTTCATTGAATCTGATTAGCTGATTGTATTGTGTGTTTAGGGCGTACTTTTTTTTCCAAAGCCGCGCCCAAAGCTCTTGCGGATGTTGCAGCCATCTCCACCACATCTTGGCTCCCATGATTTTGTTCATCTTCCTCGGGTCCCGGATGCCCAGCCCTCCGAACTTCTTGGGTTTATAGAGTTTCTCCCATCCAACTAGAGCCCATTTCTTGTTGCTATGGTGTACCTTCCACAAGAAATTGCATTGGAGACTTCTGATGGCTTTGATGACTGAAACAGGCGCGGCCAAGGCAATAAAGAGGTACGTGGGTAGATCTTGCAGGACTGATTTGAGAAGGACCAATCTGGCAACAATATTCAAAGGTATGAAAGTCCAGTTGCTCAACCTGTTATATATGGATAAGAACAGACTGTCCCAAGAGATAGACTTCGCTGACTCTTCGGATAGAGGGATACCTAGGTAAGTGGAGGGAAGGGAGCTTCTGGCGATACCTAGAAATCTTGAGAGATGGGCCTGAACCGGGACTGGCGTATTGAAAAAGAAGAGCTTTGACTTATCTAGATTGAGAAGCATACCTGAGGTGTCCAAGAAGTCATAGAGGATTGAGTTAAGCTTGGTGGCATCTC
Organism: Picea glauca; assembly: GCA_000966675.3. Taxonomy (NCBI): domain Eukaryota; kingdom Viridiplantae; phylum Streptophyta; class Pinopsida; order Pinales; family Pinaceae; genus Picea; species Picea glauca. The sequence goes on from JZKD02S1683391.1 coordinate 119,215, forward strand.
TGACTGTGAGAGTAATCATAAGGAGTGTGTCATCGACAAACTGGCTGTGCGAGGGCACCGGATGGAGGTCATGGAGAGGCAGCCCAGAGAGAGACCCATCAGAGACTGCGGCTTTGAGGTAGCAGTTGAGGCCTTCTGCCATGATAACAAAGAGGAAGGGGGAGAGTTGATCGCCCTATCTGATGCCTCTAGTAGAGTGAAAAGGTCGTGAGGGAGTGCCATTAACAAGAATGGAGAAGAAGGGAGAGGAGGTAAGTGCTAGAATCTAGTCAGCCCAACTGTTAGAGAAGACAAAGGATTCCAAAACCGAACGCATGTATTGCCAACTTAATCTGTCAAAAGCTTTTGAGAGATCATGTTTGATAAGCATACCTGGTGTGTTGCTCATTTTTAAGGAGTGTACAACCTCATTGGCCAGAATGATGCTATCCATGATTTGCCTTCCCTCTACATAGCCTAACTGCTCATTTGAGATGATGAATGGTAGGATTGGCTTGAGTCGGTTGGCAATGACTTTTGTGATTATTTTAAAAATGACATTGCAAAGAGAGATAGGTCTGAACTGTTTCGTATGCGTGACCCGTTCCTCCTTGGGGATGAGAGTAATAAAGGTTGCATTTAGAGCAGTGAGAACCTGCCCCGATGTTCTTGATTCTTCTACAACCCGCCAGACATCTTCCTTGATCATATCCCAGCAGTGATGGAAGAAATCCGTAGTGAATCCATCTAGGCCCGGTGCTTTACCTGGGGGCATGTTCTTTACTGCAGCGTCCACCTCAGTCTGAGTAATAGGCCTTAACAATGCCCTGTTCTGATCAGAGTTAATTAGCCTGGGAATGTGGCGAGTGACTTTTTGGATTGCCTCCTCCCTATTTGTGTTAGTCTATGTGAGGAGATATTGATAGAAGGAATTAAGAGCTTCTGCTATTTGATCATGATCCCTTATTGTGGTTCCTTGGTCATCCTCCAATTGCGTAATGCGATTAATGTGTCTTCGGTGTGTCATTGCTTTGTGGAAGAATTTTGTGTTACGCTCCCCTTCTTTGAGCAACTGAACCCTGGACTTTTGCCTCCATAAGATCTCCTCTTGTTCCCTGCAGATCTCTAGGTCCTCCATGAGTTTTTCCTCTTCCCGCACCAGACTTTGAGTTCTGCTCCCCGCTATAAAGGTGTGCTGAAGTTCTTCTAGTTGATTCTCTGTTTCCCTTTTCCTAAGGAAAATATCTCCAAAGGTGGTTTTGTTCCATCTTTTTAAAAGTATCTTAAAGTTCTTAAGGCATTGTTGGAACTTGTACATGTGAGTGCCATGATCTATTTTAGCTTGGTCCCACCAGGTTTGGGCTAGTTGTTGGAAATTTGGGTGAGTAAGCCAAAAAATTTCGAATCGGAAGGGCTTGGGCCTAGGGGGGAGCCCCAGATTCAGACAAAATTCTATGGGCCAGTGGTCCAACCCTGATTTTGGCATGATATTTGCTTCCATTGCCTGGTCGCTTTCAAGGAGAGCATCGGTCACTAGAAAGCGATCCAGCCGGCAGGCCACATGCTAGTGACCTTTTCTTCTGTTGGACCAAGTAAATATTCCATTCCGAGTTTCCATATCTACCAAATTTAATTTCTCTATTAGGGTTTTAAACCTCCCACTATCTTGCTCCAGCCGCTTCAGCCCTCCACTTTTTTCCTCCAGCGTTAAGATCATATTGAAGTCGCCCCCTACTATACAGTGCGGCGTGCATATAAGGGTTTGGACATGCCGAAGGGTTTGTAAGAATTTTTCCTTATCTTGGATAGATTGTGGGCCATAAACATTTGTGATAGCCCCTTCCTTGGAAGAGGAAATAGATTTAAAATAGGCAGTTAGGGTGTACCTAGTCGAGAAGGGATGGAGCAAGGTGACTGTTTGCGGATTCCAGAGAATTGCCCGTCCTCCTGCCGCACCCACTGAGTCCAGATAGAGGAATTCCCCACCCCTCCAGCTGCTTCAGAGAATGTTTTCCGCCTCCTGTCTTGCACATTTGGTCTTCTGCAAAAGTAGAATATCTGTATTTTCTGTCTTTATACAATATCGGAGGATCTATTGCTTGGATCTTCCATTGAGGCCTCTTATGTTCCAGGATATTGTCTTCATCATGTAGAAGATGGGGGGGGGTGGAGGTAGCCCTCTGAAAGCCACTGTATCTGGCCGGAATTGATCATTAAGTGCCCTGCTTCCTTAATGAGCTGTTGTGCTGGTTTGCATCTTCGCCTCTTGTTTTCCTTGGAGGATTTTTTACTTTCGAGGCTGGGATCGGCCATGATGCCCAGCCTGGTCGTGGATCCCGCCGTGGAGTCGGTGAATACTTTGTACACTTTCCATAGCTTCTCTACTCGGATATATTGCAGATCTTTCTGATTGAGGGCTTCCTCTAGTTTTTCTAGGTCTATTTCTTCCAATTCTGTTTCGTCCATAAGCATGTTGGTATCTTCGTCCCTGCTAGACTGTGTTACCTGAGTTGTTTCCTTGGACTGGCGCTATGTATTTCTTCAGGGCTCTTTCCTTTCTCTTGCATGGATGCTTGAAGGGGGTTCTGAGACGCCTTTTCTTTCGGTACCTGATTCAAATCCTCAAAGGAATTCTTGGAGGTGTTCTTTGAGGCCGAACTCTGATTCTATTTTTTAGAGGGGTTTTTACGCCTTCCGGAAACATTGGTAAAGCCGTCCTTCTGCTTGGGTTCAGAGGATTTAAGGGCTGAGTAATTCAAGGGGAAATCTCTAAACAAATGGCCGTGCTCATGGCACTTTCTGCATCGAAAGGGTATATGCTCATAGTCAAGTGTTTGGTTCCAGTCCTCATCCTGGTATTCTAGTGTGATGGAGCCCGACAGGGGTTTCGATATGTCCATGTAGATGCAGATGCGGGCATAAGATGTGTATTTTATTATTTTGGTAGCCTCTGAGGCTTTTACATATTGTCCCACCGTGTTCTCTATACCCATTAGTATTTCTTCCAGCCAGAATTCCTGGGGTAATGAGTACAGTCGGATCCAGACCGGGGCCCATGAGAAATCCTCTAGTTCTGGACTGAATCGGTCGGTCCAGAATCTCAGAAATAAACCCGCTGAGTTATATAAGTATGGTCCATTATCAAATATTCTATCCTTGTCCTCGAGGTTATACAAGATGATTGTGAAAAAACCCTTGGAGCTGAGTTGTACCTCATAGTCTCCCTTGGGGCTTCACCAGTCCTTAATCCACCTAGTGAGGTCTCTTTCAGTCGGCCAGAGGCCCAGAAATTTACCTATCAGTGCATGGTCCATCATAAACTGGGTATGTTCCCCCACCCTAGTCGATGTTATACGGTAAAGTGGTGGTTTTTCCATTTGAGGAATACACTTACCTGGCAACCAATTTTTGGATGTTTGTGGGTGAAATATGTTGGACTCGCTTTCCATTTCTTTGTTGGAGCCGTGCTCCTGTGCAAAGAGTTGTTCCCTGAGATGTGCCAGCGGTTCAAAGGCCGGTCACTTGGCCCAAAGCCCGGATCTATCATTGGAGGCTATGTCGTTGTACGAGGGGGGTTCCCCCCCCCCCCNCTCATTGTTGGAAGTGCAGAAATCACGTGAGGATCTGAACTGTAGAGCGGAAAGGAAGGAGTCAGGTCCAGAGAGCCAAAACGCGCATCAGGTGGTCACGGGGCGTTGTTGCAGTCGAGCGTTAGGGTTTGCATCAGAGCATTTTTCTGCAATTCTCATCGAGTTCACATTCTAAATGCCTCTTTCCTCACTTTATTTCAGTGTATCTTTTGTATTTAGGTACCTATCATGGCCTCATTGCTGGGACCCATTCTTTATTTTCACCATAGTGATGTTCAAGGGGGGTGTTGGAGTTACTTCACACACACCTAGGATTTATTTTTCCTAAGGTTTTTCCTTGTTTATTAGTCATAATTAGTCATTATCTAGTCTCCTATATTTTAGGGGATAATATTCCACCTGGAGAATATTCTCTTTCAGTTGACACTTCAATTTGACTAGATGAGTTGAGTTTAGATGCAGCATTAGTTTTGTCACCATGCAACATTGGGATCATCACCAGCTAATGCGCACTTGCCTTGGTATCATCACTAGACTAGCGCATTACCCTTGATTCCATGAGTTAAATCCTCACTACTCTCGGTTCAGTTGGTTAATTGAAGAATAGTTGACTAGTTAACTCAACTAGGTGGCAGTTCACTCTCGTAATTGCCTGAGAGACTAGAATAGGCGGTAGTTCACTCCCTTAAATGTTGGTGTGTGTTCAGATCACTCTATAACACCACTATGGTGCATTGGTTCTCCTCCAGTGTGCACTTATTGAGTTATACAAAGTATATCATGTGTGAATTATTCATTATTCACAACAATTCATGAAAATTCTTCCATTCTTACTCTCCTTCTTCCTTCTCAATTTCTTTCTGCAAATGTGTGTAGTATTTTGTAGCTACATATATTATGTGTAGTTTCAACACATTTACATTATCGACTACTGAGAGTGTCTTTGTTTGTGTGCTTTTGCTTCTTCTTTTCTTAAATCATAGTGATGAAGTCATTTTTCATTATTAGTGAAAGCAAGAAGCATTAGACGAATTATTCAATTTACATTTGCAATCATACAAAGATATACTTGCATGCATTGGTTTTGAATATTGGAAAGGTTTTATTTATAATTTGGAAAACAAATTGGATTCTTGTTGAGAATGAAATTGTATGAAATTTTGCATTCTTAAGTGCTTGTTAGTGAAAGAAATGAAACTCTTCTCCTTCCTATAACTAGAATTTCATTGAAAGGAAAATTTGCATTTCATTCTTTTAATCTTTTTGGAGTCGAGTACCAAACATCATCAGTTTCACTTTCATTCACCTTTGTGTAACAAACAACCATAAAAATCAATGTTAATTAAAATCAATCTAGAAATATTTTTAGATCATCATACCAACAATAAACGAGGATTAGAGTTTTGGAATAAGATGCTAGAATAACTCTCCAAAACACTCAAGAAAAACTCATAATATTTTGATAGGGAGAGTAACTCCAAGCTTCGTATAAGGATAGTTGGGATCCGCCTCTCACATAAGAGTTACACGTGAAATCGTGCTCGAGAGAGAAACATAGATTATCCCTACGAGGCTTAACCATTCATAGTAGTACGATCATATATGGGGGGTTATTCTGGAGGCTTAACTATTTTAATTGGTCTTGGATCTTCGTGAATCACGAATCTGTTTAGGGTCCTCTAGAGTTTACCGATCCACTGGTCCTCAATTCTCTTGAAGGATTTCAGACTTGATATCCTGCGCATACGTTCAGACTCGACTGGAAATTGTATCTATAAAGAGGATGACTGCGAGTTGGTATCTTTATTATCCATAATATTTAGGGTCCTTACATAAGGTGATGTTGAAGGGAAGTATTCATTGTACCTAGAACAAATGTTGGTCAAACTCACTTGGGCTCCTTGGAGGGTAACCCACATGTAAAACCGTGAGGGAAATTGCACCAAGGTGTAATTATCTTAAGAAAGATGCAAATGTAACTGGTCTACCTACTCACATCCTATCCCATTCTCAATTTGATCACGTGATGTTGGATTTCATCACTAGCTAGTACGTTCATTGAGGGAAGGTATTGTTTGCTTGTTGGTTTTCTAGATTTTTTAGCAAGTGTTGTTTGTTTACTATAGTTGTCCTTCAAAATTGAGACTATAGATGATAAATGTATTTGTAGATCACGTAGGATGCAAGGATTTCCTCTAGAGGGCTACAAAACCCTACCTCCTAACTCACCTGAAGACACTTACCATGAAGAGGTTGAGAACCATTCAAATGCTGGGAGTTCTACTACTCCTTTGCTAGCAAATCCTGAGAGAGATTTAGTTATGGTTGAGGAAGGTTACCCCCTTCTTGTTATCCCATATTTGCATGTTCCTCTCGATCTATTCCTTGTCCAAATGGAATCCTTTGGTAACATAGTAGTATAAGACCACCTTAGCTTAACGTCAATGCCATATAATCATCTAGATATGGAACCGGTAGAACCAAATTTTAGTGAAGAATACACCACTCCTATCTGTTCTGCTGAAATGGTAGATCCAAAACAAACTCATGTTCGTTCTATATGGAGGACTCCATTGGGATGAGATATTTATGAAAATTTTAATTTTGATTGACTTCCTTTTGACCCTCCTCATGCCTCTACCACCGTTTCTCCAAAGGAAGTACCATCAGGTCATCCCATTAACTTTCCTGTTGAACCAACAATCAATATTTCTACCACTTCAGGGAAAATTCACAGTGAGATAGGATTTGTGTTTCCTATTCATGTTTAAATCACCCTTACAGTTAGACCTAATGTTCCTTTTTAAGATGTCATTTTGTATACTCCACAGAACCCTAATGGGACACCTTCTCATCAAAGGATGCACAACCCTGGCATACACATAAACCCAACTATGGGACAAATACCTACTGGGGGGAAACCCTTGTCTAGAAGAAAATTCCCTACCAGGGACAATCGTCCTTCCATACACTAATGTCGACTAGGGGGAAAACCCCTTTCATCGGTAAAACCCCAGTTGTTACCCAACCGATGGGAGGGGGACAAACTTCATTCACAATAAACCCCCACAATATTAGGGACCATCCAAAGGATGTATGTTTCATCAACCACATCAGCGAGGGCCATCAAATCCAAACCCTCAAGGAGGAATACCAAATACCAATCCTTCTGGATTACATTCTGGAAAACCCTTCCCAGTGGTCCCAAATCCCACTTGGGGTCCTCAAGGTACAAATCCTTACCCTCCTCTAGGACAACCTAGTTACCCTCCTCAAGTGCATATTATTTATCCACCTCAAGATATTCAAGTGAATTATCCTCCCCCAGGTTATACTGGTTATCCTCCCCAAGGCCAAATGGGTTTCCCTTCTCCTTTCATGAACGTTCCTCAACAAATGAATCCTGCCTTTGTTGGTCAACAACAACAATATGTGGGAGGGCCTAATAGCTTAAACTACCCACCTCAACTAGTTTACAACCCTACTGGTGTCCCCATGCCACACCATCATCATCCTTAGGTCAATTAACATCTACCGTTCTTAGCCACTCTAGATCTACCAGATCTATCGAGATTGAAAAATGATCCTATATTACATTCTTCTTTTTGGCTAGTTATTATTGTTAAATTGCCTTCCGATATTTTGAAATCTGATTGGAAACCTAGTGAATACCTTAATAACCACATTATGACTTTTCATTTATGGCATTCATCAAATTCACTAATGGATGATTCTATCTGGTTACATATTTTCCAGCATACACTTAAGAGTTCAACAAACAAATGGTACATTGAGTTACAACGCAAAAAATTTTAAGATTTTAATTCTGTTGCCATGGATTTTATCACACACTTTCAGTTACCCATCCATTACAAGACTGGTACATAAATATTGACCTCCCTTCATCAAACTAACTCCTTACATATTTCTGATCATATCCATGAGTGGAGATGATGACGACAGTTGATCAAAGCAACCATTCCTGACCAATTACTAGCTTAATGGTTCACTAAATCTATTTTACCTCCAATTGCTCATGACATAGCCATGGGTGGTGTAGTTACTGAAGAGGAAGCCATTTCTCATGCCCAGTATTTGGACTTGGTTTATTCCCAATCTTGTACTTTGTATGAATTGATTATGAACTCTCCCTGTACGTTAAATGATCCATCAAAACCATCCTCCACCGCTCACACAGATGGAGTTATCGGTTTCGTCAAAACCCAATCCAGTTCACAGTCGACCGGTATGACTAATTTATCAGTCACCACCCCCACTACCAGATCAAATTCACTCTCACCAAGATCCACCCTGACTCAAGTATCTGAGGTGAATGCAGTTCAATCTGCTTCTCCACAACAATCAGGGGGAGGAAAGAAAAAGAATAAACTAAATAAAGAAATTAATCAAAATGAAAATCCAGAAACACCCACACAACCACCTGCTACTGAGAAACAACCACAGTGAAAACCAAATTTTTTATGTCTCATTTGTGGTGACGATCACTACACATGATATTTTCCTCATCGCGACGAAGTTGCTAAACTTTTTAAAGGAAATTCTCAACCCTCTATCTTGACACATCCTTTTCCACAACAACAGTCATTGGTTGCACAAGCTCCTGCACCTACAACAGGAGGTAACATAAATAATCCTCCTAGTGATGAAGCTTCCTTGAGTGCACACATTTATATGTTTAATGGGATATATTTGACCACTCTTACTACAACATATAACACACCTCGGGCTAAACCTGATAAGGAAAAATTAATTAATGGTACTACATCATATCCACCATCCACCACTGTTGATCGTCCATATGGGCCACTACAAATTGAGAAACCTACCTTTGACTCTATCTTATGTCCACCCAAGAGTACAATTCTAAATTTTACTTTCAATCGTAATTCACGTGTTGCTCAAAACTACAACATTGTTGAAGATTTGGCCCAAGCACCGTGTGTTGTGTCTACTCTCGAAGTTCTACAACACTTTCCTAGTCAATGTAGGACTCTCTTGGAATCCATTGTAGCAATAGATCCCAAGTCATCTAATAATATCACATTTAACCTAGATAATTTGAAATCATGACTCTCTCGCTTGCTTTCCTTCCAGATCGATGTTGCTTTCCATAATCAACATATTCATCGTACAATCTTGGAAGAAGGAGCTTCCACATGTGTCATGTCCTTGGCTTGTTATAAAGGCCTAAAATATCCTGGTCTCAATCATTCTCCCACCATGCTACGAGCATTTGATTGAAGAGGATTCCTCCCTCATGGACTATTACAGTCGTTGGTCCTTCAATTGGGAGGAAAGATTGTTTCAGTAGATGTTGAATTAGTTGATGCTCCTCTTGATTATAATATGTTACTAGGAAGACATTTATTTTATGATATGGATATTTTCTCTTCATTGGTATTTCAATGCTTCCAATTCCCTCATCAAGGTAAATTTTTTACCATCGATCAGTTATATTACTGCACCCCCAACGCTCACACTCAAGTGGCCAACAACATTCCTTTTCTGGGAGATTCAAAAATCACTTATGAAATCATTGGGGTCGGTCTCTTGAAAGACTCTTCTCTCATGGGTACCTTACCTACACCTCTTCCTCCCACAATGAAACATATCGCAACGATCAATATGATCTTGACTATGGCACATCAATTCTACAAATCATATAATCAATGGATCGTTCATAGTCCCTTAGAATTTGATGTACTAGGTGACACCATGCCACTTAGTCTTGCAGAGGATGAATACGAATCCATCCAATTTGCCTCTCCTTTATCGAATGACCAACATCTACTGGGATCTACAACTTATTCATTACCATCCTAGTTAGATTCCCTATCCTCTACTTTCAATTACATCCTACATGTTTTTACATCCGATGAATATATTATGGAGATGATTAATATTGAGGAGGCATGATGGGATGACAACCACCATCATTCATCCTTTCTTCCACGTTTGGATGACATTGAGAAAGATATATCATCTATTTCTCCTAGTGATATCCTCAACTCTCCCCAATATCCAATACTCACTCAAGATACCATCTCCAAGGGGAATTTGGGAAACATCTCTTCCACTATTACTGTCGACATATCAATCAAAGAAGGTATTGTGAAAAATATACAGCTAGGCACCAGTTTCTCAACTGAAGAAGTTGAAATTTATACTGCCTTGTTTAAATAATTTTTTGATGTATTTTTCTAAAGCTATGAAGAGATGTCAGGGATCGATCCTTCGATCGTTGTGCATGAAATCAAAACTTACCCATGAGTTAAACCTATGAGACAAAAACTTCTCTAGCTTCATCCTAAGAAAATTACGACCGTCAAAGTAGAAGTAGAAAAACTTTTGAAATCTGACTTTATTTATCCTGTCCCTCTGACCGAATGGGTTTCTGACATCATTCTGGTCACTAAGAAACAAGGGACTATTGATGTTTGAGTTGATTATTGGGATATTAATAAGTCTTGTCCCAAGGAAAATTACCCTACACCCTTTATCGACCAAATTATCGATAATTGTGTTGGAAGCATCATTTTATCTTTCATGTATGAATTTTCCGGATATAACCAGATTGAAATTTTACCGACTGATCAACATTAAACAACCTTAATATTCCCTTGGGGGACTTTCACTTATCAGAAATTACCTTTTGTATTTAAAAATGTTGGAGCCACTTTTCAACAAGCCATGTCATATGCATTCCACGATATCAAACATATTGTTGAACCTTACCTCGATGACTTTCTCACTCACTCATCTTATTGACGAGACCACATTGGTCACCTACAAGCCATAATTTTTTGATGTTGGTTTTCACACATACGTTTGAACCCCCATAAATGAATATTCATTGTTGAATCAGGGAGACTCCTTGGATTCGTAGTCTCCAAAGAGAGGATCAGGGTGTGATGCAACCCTCCTCCCCTCCTGGGGGTTCTATGACCTCTCAGTCTTGGATATTCAATTTAATCGAGCCAAATTAGCTCTTGAGGTCTTCAAAAAGCCCTGAAAAATGACACATAGGTCCCTTTGATGTTATCTATAGGTCCAAGTTACTTGCAACCCTACTCTCTGGTGCATTTGGCAACACCAACCTTGCGAGTGCTAGCCCACAATCTAGAATTTTTCTCCTATGTGACAACAGCCTGTGACAGTGGGTCAACTCTTCGTAACTTCAGGCTTTGTAAATATCATGACCTTCGTCTTTAGTTCTTTCTGAAACACTTTCTACCAAATGCATGGATATCTGCTACATGTCCACCTAGATATGATGGTCCAGCTATATTTCAGGTTTCGCGACTTTGCAAGGACTCCACCTACTCCACGCACAACTTTTTCAGACCTCTATCTCCCGTATTTTATAATCTGTTGCCATGTATCCTCCTCACATCCAATGGTCAGGATCACTTCATGACTTTGCAACTTCTCTCTTGCAATGCTCCAAAATACTTTGAACCACAAAGTGCCAAAATTGTTCACGGCTAACCTTTGTGCATATTTCCCTAGATCTGATGGTCTCGGATGATCCTGATCCCTCCTGGACAAATCTTGCTTGTTAATTTTGGGAAACCTTAAAGAGCTCCTCACTTTGAATATTTCTCTCCTCTCTCCATCCCAAGCTTGTTCTTCCTCTAACGTTTTCCTCCTTAGAGTGCTCCCCTCGACACTTAGTCAAATTTCAGAATGTGCATGCCTTGCCATAGGTCTTCCTCCACAACTTAACTTCTCTATGGATGAATTTTTCTACTCCTATTGAGCTTCTGAGTTAGAAGACTCTGTCGCGCACTCCTTTCAGCAAATATATACTCTCTACATACAAAGATAAAAAGTTACCTCTCTTAGAATTTCTTCTTCACAACACTCTGAACTTCTTAGAATGATTTCTCGATACTTAGCCAAGTATCGACTCTGCATGCATTTGCAAAAAAAATTCTTCAATCTTGATTCTTGAAGGATGACTCGGCACTTGTTGGCCCTTGACCAATTTTTGAGGAAACATTGGTCGTGTTTGACCATTTTTGGGTCTTCGACAGGTTGTTCGAAGATAGAGCGCAAGATCTCACCTATTTTGTGGATTTTTGGGATTTTAGGGTTTATTTAATGGGTATGGGATGTCATCCCATGGGTTTACCCATGTTTAGGCCTATTTGTAATGTATAAATAAGTATCTAAGAGATGTAAGAGAAGTTGAATCTATGTGATCGTAGTGGCCATTAGCTATGTGCATATTATGTAAGTGTTGGATTTGTGCAAGAAAGTGTTAATGCTTGCAGAGCTAACTGAAAGTGATTGTAAGAAGCTCTATGCTATTAAGGAGTTGGCTTTGCGCCTTGACATAATTCTGGAAAGGAGGATCCAGTGAGGTGTGCGCAGATCACCTGTCCTTTGTGGAGTTGGATATGTGGCTTTGTGCACAGGAGTAGAAGAATGTAAGAAGTTTGAAGACTAATACAGAAGAAGAAGAAGATTGGTGGACATAGCCCCACACTAGGTTGAACCAGGTATATCTTGTGCTCTTATGTGCTTTGTGAAATGTTTTTTGTGTTTCTTAGGCTATTATCTATTAGTATATTGATCTTGATGCATGATAGATAGATCCATGGATTCTTAGTGTGATATTGAAGGTAAATGAATGCTAGATTTGAGTTGATGCTATGTGCTTACCAATTGGAAGTGTTAGATCTGATTATTACTGCGTTGTTCTATAATAAGGGTTGATCTACGATGTGAATGAGAATCATAATCTAATGTGTATTGTTGGCTAAGTGATTTGTTAAATGTTGTAATCACATATTTGTGTCCCATCTTAGTTGTATACATCTGAGTCCTGCAACCCCCTTGCCTCTACCTTGGGTGAGACTTCATCTTCTTCACGGGTGTTGCCGAAAGGGCTGGTAGTTAGGGTTTTGTTGGTGCGTTGTTGAAGCGTTGAACTCTGGGTATGCTCCTGTATGCCAACAAATGGTTTCATTGCCAGGACCTGAAACTGTGATTGTCCGAAACTAAAGAAAAGATAAATATTTGTGCATAGATTTGTTGTTGTAGTGCACAATATTCTTCTTGAATCTCTGTGGTAAGAAAGAAAGAAATAAATCTGATCTGGAGGAAAGAGGTAAGATCTTAAAGAGGTAAAGTTGTGTGTCTGAAATTTTTTACTTTGAAAGTATGAATTTAGGTATGTTTAATAGATCTTGTCCTAGTCTGAAAACTAGGGAACAACTAGAAGAAAGAGTTGATCTAAATAAATCTGATAGAAATAGAGAAAGATATGTTATTCCTGTGCATAGAAAGAATTTTTGGACTAATAAGTGGATGTAGGAACCTAGAAAGAATTTTTACAAATTGTAGATCCAGCACTATGATTCTAGTGTGCAGTACAAGAAAGACTAGGGATCATTTAAAAGAAAGAGAGGATTGACACTCTGTTATAATTGAAGAAGATCGAGACATATTGCTAAGGAATGCCCTGGTGTAGGTGTTATTTGTATTTTTTGTAAATCTATTGGTCATGAGGTTTTGGATTGTCCAAGAATGATTGCTAAAGTTGAAAATATGAACATGAGACAAGAAAACTATAAAGAAGGCCAAGAGGCTAAGGATATGTTAGAGAATCAGAAGGAATCAGAGACTATGTTATTACAGTTGAAAGAAACACTGAATGATCACAAAGACATCGATTTACCAGAGATATTGAAAGAAAAGAAGTTCATAGAAACACGAATATGAGACTTCGACATAGATTGTGTCTTGTATGAAGAAACACATGTGAATATTATTCTAGAAAGCACTTGGGAAATTTTGGGAAAGCCTGCTATGATACCTTCATTGGGAAGGATAGGCTTGTTCAAAGGAAAGATGATAACCCTATGCGGAAGAACTACTAATGTACCTATGATTTCTCATGGAACATCCACTGAATAAGAGTTTGAATTTATTAGGTTTATTGAGAAAAGCGCCCCTATTGCACTTTCGCTAGGAAAGACTTGGATTGAGAAGGATCATATCCACAGGAAAGAAGAGGAAGAAGCTATAGAACAAAAAAAGCAAGAGTTGAGGGACTTCATGGCTAGAAAAATAGAGCGACTAATACAAGACCAAGAGAATAAGTCAATGCAACAGAGGGCCAAAGAATTAGCTGTCAAAGTTAAAAGAACATAGGAAGGATTAAAGAACCTGTCCATGCAAGAAATAAGTGTAGCCACCCAGGAAATAGTAAGAGAAGAGGTATTACCTTCAAAAACTTTGGAAAACCCTCAGCAATACAAAGTTACTAGGTTAAGAGAAATTAAGAAAAAGAATGGAAAGAGGAATCCAGAGACTCAGATCACAGGAAAGAAGGAAAGAAAGCTCAGTAACAAGAAAGCCAAGTTAGAAAAACTTCAGAAGGTTCCAGAAAAGATTTTGCAGGAGACAAGTCCACATAATTTGAACCTCTCTAGAATAGCAGGACCTCACAGAATGGCACTTCGCCATGACGAAGCTATATGACCGTTGGAGGCATCCCCACTGTTATAACGACACTTCAGAACGGCTAGAAAAGAAGTTATTGATAGAAGGATCTTCATTGGACCATTGAGACCGTGCCATAACAGATGGATTCGTATTGATTAAGGCACTTCTACCCGTTGGAAGAAACCATTATGACGTTGCTTATTTAACCTATTGGACACTACACCAGGACCACTTTTTGAAAACCAAGATATCTGGGCTAACAAAGAATTTATTGCATACCACGTTGTGCTTTCTATACCTATCCATTCGTTTGATTACATTGCTTTTCCGTTCTCCTACCCGATTTATTTTATTGCAATTGCGAATTTAGGGTGAGCATAGAGCACTAGAGAAGTCTGGATCTATCTTCATGTCATTTATTGAATTTTTCTAGAGATCTATAACATTTTTCTGGTCTAGGTTTGATACGGTTGACAAGTTATAGGAAGCAGAACACTTTGATGACCTTATCTTCAAATATCATGCCTATACCTAATTTGAGCTCTTAAAACAATGAAATGTCATCTGAAGAGAAATATTTTAACCCTTTTTGGTCTCATTGGACTAACTACGATAAAGAAATACTCTAGCCATCATGGTTAGAATATTTCTCTCTCATATCATTTTATACTTTTTCGGGCCCGAGGGACTAAATTTACAAAAGAGTCAACTTTGGATATTCCTTCAAGTTCTTTTCATACTCCCTAAACATGAAAAGAAACCAATTTTACCTTCTATGGACTCGTAAAATTAAACATTGAAAGACCCATATGGGACCGAAACCATCCTTCTTCAGGTTCGTTAAAAATATGATGAGGGACTCACCGAAGGTGATCTATACCAAGCATCTGTGATCCTCCTCAAGCTCATTAAAAAACAAAGGGGTACTCACCAAGCATGGTGGGGTGGAAATTGAAATAAGTGGGTTTAATTGTTTCTCACCCTTGAACATGGCACATGTTTTCATTATGGCATACAGTTGGAGTTTGTTTGCCTCAAAGTCATATCATACTTTTTCATTCAGTTGAGAAGTTGCCAATTCCATGTGTCATCACACTTTTTTGCTTTAGTCTAGAGTATCATAATTGTCGTCACATTGGGTCCTAGTTTATGTCTCTATAATTCAACACCACCAAGTCACTTGTCATGCCACCCACAATGTTCAAGGGAAGTGTCAAATTTGCTCAACGTTTTGGTCAACCTATACAATATCATCAATTTTTGTCCCCATGTTAGTCTATAATGCTCCATTACACATAATTTCAAGTACAAGTTTCATATCTATGATGGGGGATATATCATGGCCCTCCTTCCAAGAATTTTTTCCTGTCGACTCCAACACATTATCCAAGAATTAGACTTAGAAACCAGTTTAGAACCTTGGAGCCTACATGCCTTAAGAACAAATTTCTTCGCTTTTGCTAGTAGGCTTCCATCATCGGCCCCTGATCGAAATATTCCACTGAATTATTTACTTCAACTCACTTTTCACATTCAATGGATTGTACTAAGGTACCTTGGGGATCATTAACATCAATGATTATTTCCCTCACACTTTTTAATGGTATACATCAATGACCAATAATCAATTGGTTTCTACCATGTTCAATAACATGATATCTATTCACATGGTTAGATGCGTACTAGTTTAGGAATGGGATAAAGAACTTAGGTATTCAAACACCTACCTGTTATACATGCCTTTCTGAGGCCATGGTGGGAGTATTTACTGATATATGTTGTTACATAGATCCACTTTGTATTGGTCCATGCTTATGTTGATATCATGTCGTAGCTCCACGAATTGTTTGATTCATGGAGGTATGGATCCACGTTGTATGTCTGGTAGCCATATCCTTAGTCATTATTGTCATGGATCCACAGTGTATTGGTCAATGACCATGCTTTGAGTCATTTTCCGAGCATGGGTATGTCCTCCTCGAGCATACATATATATTGTTTATTGATTGGCTGCATATTCTCACAGGCTCTTTTTCTCTAGTTCCTTGGCACACATCATCATTTGTAAATTGTTTCATCCATTCGCTTCTCTCTTGACTTTTCACTTTAGGGGTCAATCTGTTACACACAAAATTTTCACAATACCTAGTTTCATACTAAGTGTCACACTTTCATCACTATTTTGTTTAGTGTTTCACTTATGTACAATTTCATTGTTAAGTGTTGTAATATCAAAATGACACTTTCCTAAGTGTCACATTCATGTTTTACCAACATAGACAACATGGGACAACATTTTTTCACTTCCCTACTCAAGAGAAAGAAGAGAACATCATTTTTTGAAGGTCAAACATATGAATTTTACCCTAAGTTTGACTTGGTTAGAAGGGTGACACTCCCATGTTCATGTCTAGAGGGTGTCAGTCCTTGAGTGACACTTCGTAGACCACTCTCAGGGGGTGTCAGTGATGCCCTGTCTCAAGCATTGGGGGATCATCAGTCTGTTGGGCCTAATTCCACCTTTATATAAGGGCCATTTCATAAGATATTTGGGTGGTTATGGATGAGTGATGACTCATAGCCTTGAGTCACTCAACTTCCTTTCTATTATGGGGTTATAAATCCTAACTTAGGGAGAAAATATATCAACCTTCCCTTCATTTGCTAATGGTGGTTGAGCTTTCCAAAGCCTATACAAGCAAGGCCATCCATGCGAGAAAGTGATTTGAATTCTATAAGGTGTGGAACTTTTGATCTTGAGAGAAACTTTGGAATGCCTGTGTGTGCATCCAAGGCTAGAGGAAATAAGGCTTGAAAGACTATCACCATCATCCATATGTAAGTTTTCACTTATGATGAATAAAATTGGCATGTTCTTTTCAATTATTGTTTCTTCATTTGTCTAATGCTTACATCAAATCAATCTTAGATAGATTATTCTTTTCCTAATGAGATCTAGTAGAATTATATTTGTTTTTCTCAAATTATTGTAGGTTCCTTTGATCATCGATAAGCTTGGAACAATGAGGTCAAGGTTTGGAACAGCGAGGAAAAACTTTAGACTTAAGGTTAGTCTAAATCTCTCCTTTTATATATAGGATTAAAATATTAATCTAAAAGGAAGTCGGTCCCCACTTGTTTCGAATCTATCTTAGGTTATATTTTTATTCTAAGGAGAATTCAACCTATCCACGGGGTGAATTTATAACAACAACTAGTGCCATTATAATCTTTCAATCATGCTCCACCAAGGAAAGTATTGAGTATCCACCTCACAGACACTTTTCAACCTCGTCCATAATCATCAGTGTCTACCCTCATTACATTTTGGTCTCTATCCCATATTTAATTGATTTTAGAGGACACTATACCCTTTCAGGTTGCATCTTCATTCATGTCAACATAAACTCACAATTTTCTAAGAATCGTGTTGTACCCGAGTTCTTATTACCCATAAGAATGATGAACCTTGGATGAAACAAAGAGAGTCATCATGACTCCATGATTTCATTTCCCCCTTGATGTTTTACATTAGAACATATCCACATCAAGATGGGTCTTACATTGCAATATTTGCAGTTTCTAGCTCCATTCGGCGACCGTTGGTACTAACACGTCGTCAATGCTATTAAGTATGAAAACTTGTCAAAATATTCATCTTAGGTTCCAGGGAAGGTTCTCCACAAAACAATGCTTTATTGTTATCGGTGCCCTTAAGGGAGACACTTATTTCTACATCAGAGATTCTCTAGTTAAAACATCATTAGTGATCTTTTTGAAAACTTCTTATGCTCAAATAAGATCCTTTTGCAAATTGTCTACTATTGTAAAAAGTATTTTGATAATTTCACGAGTATGGGACATTCCCGCCTCATTTTTATAAATCAATATGATATTTTGAGATGTACGATTTTTGTAGATGGGTTCTCTTTACTCCTACAAGGGTGATTCTTTTCTCCCAGCTCTCTCTCTCTCTCTCTCTCTCTCTCTCTCTCTCTCTCTCTACAATGTGGTAGTTTACAAGCATTTGATATAGAAAATGATGATACATTTTGGCTATACTAGTTCTCCTAACATCATATATTAAGGGGAAATTGCTATCACCTAAAAGTCACTCATGGAGCTATATAGGTGATCACCGGGATCATCATCAATAGAACATAGTAAAATTTTACCACATGTGAATAATAAACCACTTTGGTAAAGTAACCAAAACTATAAAAAATGGGTATTTATTAATCTATGTGACTTTCCCATTAGATTTTTTCATTGCTTTCACAATTGTTTCTTTGATACGTGTGAAAATAGGAAAACATGGCAAATTCAACCACCTTTGGCATAATAAATGCAACAAATCCCATCGGGAGTACTTTGTAGATGGTGTACCAAGAGCCTAGATCTCCCTCCACATTGAAGGCTAAGTTCTATGGTGGTTTCATGTATACTCAAACATGGGAGACCAAAATTCAAATGTGGGCTATTCCCACTTGAAACTAGCTTTAATCAAGCATGAATCTTGGCTATAAAAGGATGCCATGAGGTTGCATGCATTTGAAAGAAGGAAGAAATTGCAAACTAATGTTGCTTGGATAATTCTTGAGATCCTCTATCTTGATCTATTATCCTGTGCAAAAATAGCTACAAGCTTGTGTTTGGTATCTTCCATCAAAGATCCCAATAACACTTCTTCATTGTATAAGAGAGAGGGAGAGGGAGAGAGAGAGACAGAGGTCCACTGGAGAAAAAAGAACCCTCCTAAGGAGAGTGAAAGAGCCCATAAGCTCAAACCATCCTCTATGATGCAAATTACAAGTTCTTTCCATTGGTATATGAATGTTATTTCTTTCCTTTTACTTGTTGGTGCAAATTTCATGGTTTTTATTTATTTATTTTCATCTTGTTTATGTTTTACAATAGTGCTCATGTGATTGTAATAACATCTTAACAATCCACTATTAAATAGCTTGCAACCTTGCTATAGAAAGGGACCTTTGGCTCACCCATGTGGCCAAAAATCCCAAACACCCATCTTTGCGATGTCACCCTTTTTTCATCATGAGATTCTCATTGGAGAGTGGGAAGAGGTGGAGAAATACACTTCTAGTTTTATGAAAGTGGATGACAATCCATACTCTATGAAGCCATTTTTCAAAATCAATAAGTAAAAATATCTAAAAGCTTTGAACAAGTTGGGAAAGAACAATCATATTTATCATTTTCTTTGCATTTTATGCAATGTAGTCTTTCTCTTTGACTAGATAAAAGAAGGGGGTTCATTGTAGTGTATAAGTATAAACATATATATAAAACAATGTGTTTGCAACTTTGTAGAATTTATTCTGTGTAATGTCTATGGGTGATTTCTCTAAGTGTATATGGTTCCAAATGAAAACAATAATGATAGCCTAAAATGTTTTCTTGTTGCTTGAGAAATGCTTAAATGTCTTTACCATATTAATACATTTTTTTTTTTTAATTTATATGTTTAAAACTTCTAAATCCCCATTTCCATAATTACCATAGTCCTAATCTACTTTCGAATTTGGCTAAATAATATTTGGATGGAAATTAGTTTACTCTCAACACTTTTGATTTCAATTTGTCCCCAAATTATATTTACAATTTTAATTCATTATTGTAGTGTATAAGTATAAACATATATAATAAAAAATGTATTTGCAACTTTGTAGAGTTTATTCTATGCGTCGTCTCTTTGTTAGAGATGCTCATGGGTGAATTATCTAAATGTAGATGCTTTCAAAAATGATAGGCTAAAATATTTTCTCGTTCCTTGAGCAATGTTTAATTGTCTTTATCATATTAATGCATCTTTTAAAATTTGTGGGTTTAAAACTTTTAAATCCCCATTTCCATAATTACCATAGTCCTATTCTACTTTAGAATTTGACTAAATAATATTTTGATGGAAATTAGTTTACTCTTAACATTTTTGAGTTCAACGTGTCCCCAAATTATATTTACAATTTTAATTCATTATTATAGTGCATAAGTATAAACATATATAATAAAAAATGTGTTTGCAACTTTGTAGAGTTTATTCTATGCATCGTCTCTTTGTTAGAGATGTACATGGGTTATTTCTCTAAATGTAGATGGTTGCAAAAATGTTAGGCTAAAATGTTTTCTTGTTGCTTAGCAATGTTTAAATGTCTTTATCATATTAATGCATTTTTTAAAATTTATAGGTTTAAAACTTCTAAATCTCCATTTTTATAATTACCATAGTCCTAATCTACTTTAAAATTTGACTAAGTATTATTTTGATGGAAATTAGTTATTATATTTACAATTTTAATTCATTAGTATAACACTTAATAACAAGTAAAACATATGTTAGATTGAATCTTGAGTTTTATATGGTCGACTCGATAGTTTATCTATAAATTTACAATATATATCATAAGAAGTTATATTTTTATTATTATTTTAATTTGACAATTTGAAATAAAATAAGATTATTTTACAAAAATATCTCTCCTAAATTAGAAGGGGGTTGATTGTAGTGTATAAGTATAAACATATATAATAAAAAATGTTTTTGCAATTTTGTAGAGTTTAGTCTATGTGTCATCTCTTTGTTAGAGATGTCGATGGGTGATTTCTTTAAGTCGAGATGGTTGCAAAAATGATAGTCTAAAATGTTTTCTTGTTGCGTCAACAATGTTTAAATGTATTTATCATATTAATGCACATTTTTAAATTTATAGGTTTAAAACTTCTAAATCCCCATTTCCGTAATTACCATAGTCCTAATTTATGTTAGAATTTGGCTAAATAATATTTTGATATAACCTAATTTATTTTTAACACTTTTGAGATCAACTTGTCCCTAAATTATATTTACAATTTTAATTCATTAATATAACGCTTAATAACAAGTAAAACACATATTAGATTGAATCTTGAGTTTTATAAGATAAACTCAATAGTTTATCTATAAATTGACAATATATATTATAAAAAATTACATTTTTATTATCAATTTAATTTGACAATTTAAAATAAAATA
>JZKD02S1683391.1:140339-170443 GCA_000966675.3 Picea glauca
ATATAATCAAGAAGTGGTATTTGATAATACTTGTAAACCAAAATTTAGGTGTGTAGACAATTGATTCTTGCATCCAAACCACTCATAAGTTATTTCTCTTGTGAATTTAATTAAATTTCATTTTTTTTTAAAGCTTCCATATAGCCAATAGCCAATGATAGTGAGAAATTGAATATTTATAAAGTTTGCAACCTTCTTGTGTATTTTCAGTGTCTACTCTTTTGACCATTTGTGTTTGCTTGTATATGAACTCTTTTGACATATTGTATTTGTATTATTTGTGTATGTTGGTGTTATTTTTTGGTTTAATGCAATGGAAATTAAGAACTTGTTATTTTTATGGCATTATTTTTTCCATAAAACCAATTTTTTTTTATTAAGATTAATATAGTTATTGGAATATTTATTATTTTAATTTTCAATATATTATTTATATGACTTTCTCTCTGATTAAATATAGTGGTTGGAATATTCATTATCTTGATTTTCAATATGTTATTTCTATGACTTAGTTTTTGGATTAATAGAAAATTTGTGTTTGACCCGCATCGTAAGAGTGTCGATGGAGATAAAATAAATTGAAGTCTCTAGAGAAAAAGGTTACTAATCGTGCGAAGGAAAAATAAAATCTCCTAACTATTTAAGTTCATGTAAGGACATTTTTGAAATAAGATATTTTTGAAATATGGTTATTTTATTAATTAGGTTCAGATTTAATAAGCTTTTAATCATAGATAGGTTTTTAATGGACATGATTTCATATGTCCAAAATATTCTTAGTGGTCACACTAAATTAAGGATTGTGATTTAAATCCTTGCAGATTGCAGTGGCAGTGGTTGAGTATTCCGTTGTGGAAAATCCAAAACTCATTCACATGCAGGGTAGTTTTCCACTTGTGGTAGCGCTTCTCTAACTTAAAACGCTCATGTCTCCATTCTTACTTCCTTGTGGTTCAATCAACAAACACTAAGAAGAGGAAATCGAATCTGAATTTTACACCAACACAAAGATAAGTTTCTTAGCATTTCATTTTTGAGCATCTTTATGGTAGGGTTGACACACTGTAATCTATAACCCGCCTAACTTTCTTAGTTTTAATTATTTAATTATCTGGGCCCGCGTAACTTCAGTGTTTTAAAATATCAAATAATGTATGAATAGAACAATGAAAACGAACCTGCAACTTTCTTAGTTTTTAATTATGTATGAATAGAACAATGAAAACAAACCTACAATATTTGTTATCATCTCATACGCGTGTCTCAACCATTTTTATTATTATATGGTTTGTTAGTATAAAATATTATTATAATATTGAAAAACAATTTTAATAATTTCTTTATATTATTAATTTTAAATATTATGCAACTTATAAATTAATAATATATATATTTTTAATAATGAGTATATTTAATTTATTTTTATTAATTAAAATATAATTTTTTATTATTAATATAGATTTAGTTTAATTCTAAATTTATAAGTTTTGAAAAGGATCAAATCTTTTTAAGTGAAAAAAAATTTTGAAATACAAAAATTGACCAAAGGTTAATTCTTTATTATTATATTTTAATTTTTTATTATTAGTTTAATGGGTTATCTTATTTAAATATATTATATTTTAATTTTTTATTGTTAGTTTAATGCATTATCTTATTAGTTCACCGAAGGGTAGAGGGACTATAGCGATCGATACTTAGTTGACTTTATATTAGTTCATGGTTTGACTACAATTTTTTGCATTCTTTCTATTGTTTTTATATAATAAAAAAACCCATATATGTCATGATCTGATTGGATAATAGATTTGAAGTCTTATTGCCAGCTTCGCTATTCCCAATGAATTATATGTTGTCATATCCAAAGTTTTTAACATCTATGGTATCTTTGAATTGGTAGTATTCATACTGAAATGTTTAGGTATCTAGAGTTTTTAGCGATTGACAATTTGTTGACTTTATATTAGTTTTTCTTTTGACCACAATTTTTTGCATAATTTCTATTGTTCCAGCTACAAAACAAAAACCATTATTTTTTATTTTCTATAAAATCAAAAAATCCATATATGTCATGATCTCGTTGGATAATAGATTTGAGGTCTTATTGCTAGTTTTGCTATTCCCAATGATTTATATGTTGGCATATCCAAAGTTTTTATCACCTACTGTGTTTTTGAATTTGTACTATTCATATTGAAATGTTGGGATATCCAAAGTTTTGAGCTTGGATAGTCAATTTTTATATTACTTTGTCAATTTTTATATTACTAAATTTTTTTAGCATAGTCTCCAGTGTTCGAACTATTGTTTTATTATTATTATTATTATTTTATTTTTAATTATTATTGTTATTTTTTATTTTTTCTAATTTTCTTTATCGTTGTGTTTCGAGATTATTTTTCATTGTTGTGTACGTATTCTTAAATGTTTTCACAAGCGTAATGTTTTGACAGCCTTAAGTGTTTACCTAACAAGCCTCATAGCCTTAAATATTTATTCTACAGCTGTGTTACAATACAATTTACTTCCATTTTTTGATACAACGTTGTCTGCAGTGAATTTGGGTAATGTTGTTTTTCACCGACATTACTGCTTCATTGGTTGATGCTTTTTTGTTGGTTGGTTCGATTTTGGTTGTTGTTGTTTGATTCAAATTTACAAAGTTGAGGTCCTGCAGCTGCAGTTGGACCTCTTTGTGGTTGTTCACTGGTTTGTTTTTCTTCAACTTTGCAAGAAGTTAGACCTATTGTTGCGGTTTGCAGGTTTTGGAGCTGCGCTTCTGTCATCCCTCATTGATGGGTAAGTTTTTGTGCCATGGTTTCGTTATTATTCCTTGTTTTATTATTTCTATTTGAAAATTGCAAGAAGGTATTTTCAATACTAGGTGTCCCTGCCTCGCAACCCTGTTGCAGAACATCTTTATGTGTCGCTGCTACACCCAGAATCTTTTGCTTGTTCTTGAACGTCAATGTTCTATACAGAACCCGCCCTTGTCGCAGCTGTGGTGTCATTCCTCCTTGACGGGTAAGTTTCTGTGCCATGGTTTCATTTCTATTCCTTGTTTGCTTCTTTCTATTTGCAGCTTGCAAGAAGGTATTTTCAATACTAGGTGTTTGTGCCTCGCAACCCTGTTGCAGAAGATATTTCTTTGTCGCTGCTACACCCAGAATCTTTTGCTTGTTCTTGAACGTCAATGTTCTATAAAGAACCCTCCTTTGTCACAAACATGGTGACATATAAAAAAGAAAACTCCTTATTTTTCTTGCCCCTGAAAACCATACGTTTGGAGCGTTTTTTCCCAATGTTCTCCTCATATTATTTGTTCCTGGAAACCATACGTTTCATGCATTTTTCGTAGTCCGTTTCCTTCCAAACGTCTCGTTCCGCTTTGAATGATGATGTTGGACACAAAACCCATATATGTCACAGTTACAATGAAATATAAAAAAGAAAACTAGATGTTCTCCTCTTATTTGTTTTTTTTCATGGGAAACCATACGTTTGGTGCATTTTTTTCAGGCTGTCCCCTTCCAATCACATATGCAAACTTCCAATTTCTGGATATCTTTCCATAGCTATTTCCAAAATAGAAATGAAAATGGTTCTAGAAAATGAGTTCGGAGTTGTCACAAGGGTCAAGCATCTGCCAGGGTAAACTTCGTCCACGTGTTGCCTTTGTCCTATACTTTGTGTCTTGCAAAGCATCTTCTATCTCTGAAAATATTGTAAGATGCATGCTAGGAATAGGTTAAAAAATGATATACCTTGAATACTCAGTCTTTGTGTTGAGAAACTTTATAGTGTTATTTATTTGCGTTGTTTGCTCTGTTTGGTTCATTGTTCACTGTACTTTTGTTTTCTTGTCATATGCTGTGGCGAATAGGGAGGATTGAATTTGAAAAGAAGAAGATTGAAGGATTTATAGTGGAATTGGTATGCAGTTCCGAACTTGTAATTTTCTATTTGTCTTTTTATTATTATTATTTTTTTAGCTCTTTTTTATTTTCTTTTCTCTGTTTGCATATAAACTAAATATAGGTAAGAAACATATTGAAAATCACAGTTTAAGAGGTGAAACAAGTAATAGATGTTGATTTCTACGAAATAGATACATACTCCAATGTTCATGACAACATCGACTAGCTATTGCATACCAATGGGATTTTTAGATTGGATGCATTCTCGTATACTGTAGGGGATTGCCTTTTCGATGTATTTCAGGTTCTATTGCATTTTTGTTTATTCCTCGACCGACCTATGCAATGGATTGATAGATTATTTCTTAGATTGTTTAAAAAATGGTGGCAATGAGGCATTGGAGTCTTATGAATACAAATTGTCAATTGAATTTCTTTGGCAGTTGCATGGAATACATGATGTCACTACACATTTTTCAAATATACGGTTGTCTGCATCTACAATTCTACCTTCACATGAAAAGGGACTTTGGGGAGATACATTTTGTATACGGTGGCTGTCTAAGTGGCTCAATATATCAATTGGAATGTGGTCTTTGACAAGAAAAACAAGATATCTATTATTTAACAGAACTGCATCCAACAATCCATATTGCATCTTGTTCCATGATGTCAATCCTATCAGTGGTCATTATGAACCACTACTGTATAGAAAATTATCCATATGCAATCTTGGAGGACCTCATATTTAGTTGTCCCTCATTTGAAAAGACCTTGAATCGCAATGGAAATGAATTATGCATCGTGTACAGTTCCATGGATTGCAAATAGAAACAATTGTTGCATCTAGTTGTGGAGATAGTCTTTTCAATGCAATGAGCTATTTTTTAGAAATGGAGTTCGATGTGAAGTCGTTGCGGCTTTACACTGTACAATTCTTTTGCAATGCAATTATAGGTGGTAGCCAAATAGATTTTAGTTGTTTGCATCAACACCTTTTGCCATATCTCCTAGAAAATATGTTGACAATTGGAAGTTGGAAATAATACCTTGTAAACATTGCAGTGCCATATGAAAAAGGAAATGTTGAGGGTGGAAGATTTTGTTTGCAATGGCTATCTATCATATTCAGAGTAAATAGCCAGGTTTGGTCGACCCTGCCAGATGATAGTGTCCATTCCTTGTCTACTGATTCAAACTACAACCAAACAATTGACATCATCTCCTTGAAAACAAATATGCCACATATCCATTATCAAACTTTGATGGGAAATACCACTGGTTCAGGGTTCACTGTACATGCCACCCAAACTGCATCGAATGTGCATACCCATAGCATGCTATTTAATGAGAATGAAACCCGTCCCAGATTAAACAAAAAATGTAGACTAACTTACCACAAATTGAAAAAGGTCATCTGTGAAACTCGTCCCAGTTGTGATTAGGCCATAGAGGGCTTAAAAAAACCGTAGAATAACTTATCACAACTTGAAAAAGGTCATACGTGAGAGGAAAAAGTACATTGATGGTATGGGAAATACTATCGGTTCAGGGTCCAGTGTTAATGCCAACCAAGCCACATCGAATCTGCATAAGCATTGTATGCTATTTAATCATAATTAAACTCATCCCAGTTTCCATGAGGTCATCTTTCCCTTGAACAAAAAAAGTAGACTAAGTTATCACAACTTAAAAAAGGTCATATGTGAGAGACAAAAATACATTACTATGCTTCCTTCTAGAAAAAACCTGACATATCACAACCTAAAAAAAATTGTCCGTGCACAACACAAGAGAAACAAGTACGATCACATATCCCACAATGGTGATGGCACTGTCTCAGAGGAAAAAATCGCATTTCGTGGTCTAGAACCAACAACATGCACTACTACCAATGAAAACCAGCAAAAACTTTCTACGCATACTTCTATATGGAAGAAAGATGCAATAAAAACATATGTGAAACAAATCAAAGGCACTCCTTCAGTTGCATGTGCAATTTGCGATCAGTTGAATTTTGCAAAAACCAGTAAGTCTGTCACGCCCAATTTGGAAGAAGAATACGTCCTCTTAACACTAAATGATAAAACATTTTCGAGCGGAAACATTTGTCTTCCATGCAAACAGTCACTTGAAAATGAAAAACTACCACAGTTTGCAATGCCTGACCAAATAAGATGTAATACACCACTACTAGATGTAAGTGTGCTTACAGAGCTTGGAGAGAGACTTGTGTCTCTGTGAATTGCATTTGCACAAATCAGACCCTGGGGCTATAAATGACCCCAAATGAGCTTAACAGGATCAATTATTAATGTGCATGTCCAACTAGATGTTGTGCAAAAATCCTTGCCACAATTCATTAGTGATACAATGACAATTGTTGTGGATCTCAAAAGACGCTTACAATACAAGAATGCATATCAGACAGGTAAAGTGTGTGTGCAGGATGTCATGAAAGCATTAAAATTATTATGTTCTAGGGCCCAGTACAAAGCACAAAACATTGGTATAAATGAGAATTGGAACAATGTTCTCGGAGAAGGGGATGACAGCTCTGCAAAGACTCTCGAAACTACTAGAGAATTTGATACAAGTGATGAATCAGAGATTGAAACACCTACTGAGACATTGGTACATGGATTCACTGATTCACAGTGCATTCATGACTTGCAAGACAAGATTGTCGAAATTGCACCTACTGAGGGGCAACGTCCACTTGGAATATTCAAGGAAAAATTTGTTGAGGAAATAAACTTCCCAACATTGTTCTATGGATATCCATATCCCAATTACATTATGGAACAATTTAGTTATCATAAAATAGTTCGATGGGATTTTCTACATTCAAGCAGTGACTCCTCCTATCACATCACAAATTTGCTTTTCAAAACAATGTGCATAATAATAGAGAAAGTATTGTCTTGCATGTGGGTGTGAATAATAAAAGGCCAGCTACAAGGAAGAATGTTGTTGGCAAAAGATGTCAAGTACAAAGTAAACCTAGAAAAAATCCTAAAATCTGATATTGGATACACAGATTTGAAAAACATTAGCATATCTCCTGACTATTTGCAACAAAACAAGAAAACTGTTTTTGCAATGATTCTACAATTGGGACCACCAACATTTTTCGTCACATTTACAAGTGCAGATCATCATTGGGATCCATTGGTGGCTATGGTATCCGACTTGCATAAGAAGAGGAAACATAAAAAACAAACAAATACACTGGAAAATGATAGCATTGACTACCCCATAAGAAAAGACCCAGTGACATGTACTCACTACTATAGAAATATAATAATATGCCATGATGAAATGTTTTTTCAGAAAAATATTGGACTACTTTTTTGTGATTGAATTCCAGAATAGGGGGAGTGAACATGACCACGCACTATTGTGGATAGAGGGTGCACCGGTCTATGGAGCTGACAATAACTAATAGATCGAACAATTTGTGGAAAAATACATAACATGCCACATAGTTCATTTGTATCTAGAACTTTCCAAAGTTCATAGACATTATCATACAAAAATTTGTAAAAAACGAAAAAAATTGATTGCAAATACGACTTCCCTGTGCCACCAATGAGAACAACAAGAATCACAGAGCCACTTAGTTTAGAGGACAATGTTGCCATTGATAAATCTAGATCCTTGTTCGCATTTCTAGAATAATGAGACTTTGATGGGTTAATGATCTTCGATGACTTCTTGACAGAGCTAAAACTAACAGAAGATGAGTACATCCAAGCCATATAATGTACGCTTAAACAACCAACCTTTTTCCTTAAATGAAAATTTTCCCATATCTGGAACAACAGTGTCTCCAAGGAAATGCCAGTTATGTGGAATGCAAATACAAAGGCGCAATATGTCCTCAATGCATATGATGCAACATCATACTGTACCTTGTATATGACAAAGGTTGACAAATACATGACAAGTGCATTCAAAAGAATACACAAAGAACATGAAAGAAGACGTATTGATGCTATACAAATCATACGCACGCTTGGTAATACATTACTTAATCTTCAACAAATATCTACTCAAAAAGCAGTCCACATTTCACTTTCCATGCCCCTCAGTTGTAGTTCAAGAAAATGTGTCTTCATAAACACATCTCCACTTGAGAAACACACATTTGTGCTTAAACCACCGTCTTTTCTAGAACAAGAGTCTGACAATTCATAGGACGTGCTATGTCACTCTGTTATTGATTATTACCTCCAACTTCCATCTCCTATTAATCATATATGCTTAGCAGAATTCATATAGCATTACAAAAAAAATGGTGCCCCTATATCAAAAAGAAAAAAATCGTATGTGATATGGTTTGTCAGATGCAACAAACATACTGACTATGAAAACTATTGTAGAGAAAAACTAGTTTGATATGTT
Organism: Picea glauca; assembly: GCA_000966675.3. Lineage (NCBI taxonomy): Eukaryota > Viridiplantae > Streptophyta > Pinopsida > Pinales > Pinaceae > Picea > Picea glauca. The sequence continues at coordinate 148,664 of JZKD02S1683391.1, forward strand.
CCATTCGATGAAAACAAAAACACATTAAAACATAACTTCACTACATGGGAAGTTGTGTATGTTGCCTCTGAGACTATAGTGCAAACTAATGAGTCTAGATTTACTTACAATGTCAATCCAACATGGAGTGATCTAGAAAGTGCAGTTAATGAACGAGAAAACCCTGACAATCTTGATGAGACATTCACAAACCAAAAAACAACTAGAACTCCCTGCGAGTCCTATGACTTACAAGCAGATTTGCCTCGTCCTCAAGCATGCATCATTGAAAAACATATCAATCTTGGTTTTCAAGTCACAAAACATTTTTTCCTTATTGAAAATAATGAATACCACAGAATGAGATGTCTATTGAATCGAGAAAAACAAACAATTATTAAGGACATTGCCCTTAAAAAATTCTTGAACATGCACACTCTTGTGCACTTGTTCCTTACAGATGGAGTAGGAACAGGGAAGACATTCACAACAAAAGAACTATTCAAAATTCTTATACGAATCTATGATTCAAACAATTCCTCTGATCCTCTAAATCCAAAGGGCCTAATAGTTGCATATACAGGAAAAGATGCATATAATGTAGGTGGAACAACATCCCACTCTGCATTTTTGATGCCTTTTAACAAGTCACGGTTTCTTCCTCTCAGCAAGGAAATGTTAGATACCTTGTCTAATATTTATGATGAACTGCAACTTGTCGTCATATATGAGGCATCTTTGATTGGAATTCTCTTATTGTATTCCATTGACAATCGGCTAAGAAACTTAAAACATGTGCACACAAAATACTTTGGAAACATTGACATGATATTCTGTGGGGATCTTTACCAGGCACAACCCATCCAAGATTATTTGATATTTGAACAACCTATAGTCAACATGCAAACAGTGACACATGAATTCTAGAAAGACAATATTAAATTCTTTGAATTGCATACTACAATGCACTAGACAGATGAAACATTTATTGAAATTCTGAATAGAATGCAAACAAACAACCAAACACATGATGACTTAACATATATCAATTTGAGGTGCATGCGACCTGCACCAACATACCCAACCTTCCCTTACATTTTCTACATGAATAGGGATGTTGCAATGCATAACAAGTTCTTTCTATCACTCATGCCTGGTGATGATATCATCATCAATTCAATTGACCTCGAAGAAGACAATCATGGAAATGTGCCATGTCATGAACATACAACTACTTTACCTTTGCAACTTGTCCTAAAAGTAGACATGATGGTTGAAATATATGCTTGCAACTATGATTGACAGGATGGCTTGGTCAATGGTGCAGATGGAATACTCAAAGGCTATACCAAAACAAAAAAACTTGATGTCCTCTGAATTAACTTCCATGAACCGCATATAGGCCATCGACAAGAAAACAAGTTGGATTATATATATAATTCAAACACTGCAAGCTATTGGACACCTATCTTGAGAATATCAAAACCTATATCGACATTAGCAAAGACAGGTCGACTGAAGATTCAAAAACAATTTCCAATTAAACTTGCATGTGCATGTATAATCCACAGATCATAAGGACTAACACTTGATAGTGTTTCATTTGAGACTACTGGAATTCAAATACATGGACTTGTATGCACAACACTGTCCCGTGTCAGAAGTATAGACTCCTTGTATTTTCTAAGTCCTCTTACAAAATATAACTTCAAAGTCAAACACAAAGTTGATAGTGAGATGCAACGTCTCAGGACTACCGCAAATTGGCATCTGGTGTATGATTACCAATCCATACAAAAAAAATCATCTGTATCAATTATCTCACTTAACACACACATATTACATGCACATATGGATGATATACTCAATGACAATGACAGAATGCAATCCAATATTCTGTGCTTACAGGAAACATACATGGAATTATGCATGCAAAACAAACAATTTCCAAATAACAATTTCATATTGAGCTACATTACACATGGGGTGATGATATTGGTGAAAAAACATGTAACAATTTTGGAGCATATACATTTCGAAGAAAACAATGTTGAGATGGTGCTTGCAAAAGTATTCTTCAATGGATCAGAAATTTGAATACTTAATCTCTATGTTGCTCCCGATGCAACATTATCTAACATACTAAATGTTATTTCCAATGCATTGGACCATTTGCATCTGAACGAAACCATTTTCATTGTAGGAGACTTCAATATTAACATGTTACAAAATAATGCCAGAACAAAAAAATTGGAAAACTACATGTGCAAATACAGTTTCCGCTTTCTTTTGAACAACACAAGGCATGTACAAAATGCACTTATTGACCATGTATGGTCGAATGTGCCCATTTCTCAGTACAACATCTTTATCTTAGACACATACTGGTTTGATCACGATACAATTGGTATTGCACTTGAATTATGAGAGACACATCAAACATATTGCAAAATCATATTTCTATGTTTCAAAGCATATATGTTTAGCTTGTTGCAGAAAACCAAGTTATCCAAATTCTTAGTTTTTCCTGGTTTGTACACATATTGGTCTGATCACGATACAATTTATATTGCACTTGAATTATGAAATATACATCAAACATATTGCAAAATCACATTTCTATGTTTCAAATCATATCTGTCTATATTGTTGTAGAAAACCATGCTATCCAACTGCTTAGTTTTACTTGCTTTGTAACTGATTTTGGGCACAAACGTTTTTTACACAAAAATTTATATATACGCAATCATGGATGAAAAAAAACAAAAAAAACAAAAACGGTATATTCTTCTAACACTATCTGTTACTCTATTCCTTTTATTCTATTTTATTTACTCTATGTACATATTCCTCTTTGTTTTCTTTACATGTCAACTTATGTTCATGTCCATTTTGTTTTGTGTTTTTTTTCATAGAAACAAACTGGAGAACTGGACACGACAAAGAAGTCTAAAATAGAAGTTTAGAATAATCCATGCAAAGGTGCATATTTTTACCCGTCTTCCATATCCAATTGTTTTTCATTTACTCTATCTATATTTGTTACACTAATTTGCAGCTCTATTATTTTTTTCCTTGGATACTCCATATCTTCCTGTATATTGAATTTTCTTTATGTCATTTCTATTTTCTGTGTTGCTGTATTGAAATAAATAAATTTGTACTCATCTTTTTTTTCACGTGTTCCTATGTAGCAACTTGCTTTGATGTCCATTGTATTCTCGGTATTTCTACATTGAAACAAGAACACACTCATTAAGCACAAGGATGGAGTGTAATGTGTCGTAGCAAACATAGTGCATATGCCTGACACTAATAGGTATGGTTGCATAAAAACTATGATCTGCATACGTTCTCCAATTTGTCTAGCTAGATGTTTTTAGCATAGTTGATGTGTTTCTATCGCTTGATAATTATCACACTATGTGTTGATCTGTGAGCTATATAGTTCTTTTCTTCCTTTCTTTTTCCTTTTCTATACTTATTTGTTGTCCCTTATCTTCTTCCCGTCTATTATCTGTTTCTAGTTCTATACTTAGTCCCATGTCCATCCTTGCGGGTTCTCGGGATGGCGGAGTGACAAATTCCATGTCCAACTATATCTTTACATCACGAGTCCAACCGACCGCCGTTCGTTTTCATACTTGGCGAATTTTATGGTCGCAGGTTCCTGCCTAAGTGCCATCGAACTCTCATGCCCCGTGTTCGTGGCATACATCTTGCACCCGAAACTTCGGTTATCTACAATTCAACCCCCGACTCAAACACCTAGGCCTCACTCTACCTACGATGACTTTGTTTGAATGCTTGCATAAAAATGTGCCAAGTCATATATTTTGTCTATTTCTTGTTGAGATAGATATAAACATCTCTTATATCTTGAACTAGGGTATGTTGAGCTTCAACTATATTCCATGGCTGAAAATATTTTTCTCATAGTTGATGTGTTTCTATAGCTTGATAATTATAAGAATAAGTGTTCTTGTGTCATGAATACAATACTTTTCTCCCTTTATTTTTCCTATTCTATCCTTACCCATTCTTCCCTTTTCTTCTTTCCCTATATTATCCATTTCTGGTTCTATGCTTAATCACATATTTATGCTCGCGGTTTGCCAGGGTGGCAGAGTGAGAAATTCTACATTCGTCTATTTCTCCACATCACTCGTCTGACCGACCGTAGTCTGTTTCAACACTTAGCCATTTTTATGCCCGTGGTTTCCCCCAAAGCCATTATCGAATTCCCATGCCTCGTTTTCAGATATACATCTCGAACACAAAACTCCGATTATATACAATTCGACCCCGAGCTCCTCGAACTCGCAAGCCTCACCTTGCCTACGATAACTCTGGTTGACCAACCCTCCTTTCCATACTTATGATCAAGTGTTGTTCTGTGATCCATAAAGTTATTTACTCCTTTTTTTTCTCTTCTATACTTTCCGCATTTTACCTTTTCTTCTTACCCTCTATTATCCATTTCTTCTTCTATACATAGTCGCATGTCTATGCTCGCAGGTTCTCGGGGCCACGGACTCAAAAATTCAATATCCATCTATATCTTTGCATCACGAGTCTGACTGGATTTTGTTCATTTCCATGCTTGGCTAATTTTATGCCAGCAAGTTCCCAACTGGGACCTATGGAACTCCCATGCCCCATAGTCGATGTATTTATATCACTTGACAATTATCAGACAAAGTGTTCGTCTATCAAGCATAAAGTTCTTGACTCCCTTTTTTTTCTTTCTCTTCTATACTTAGTCGCATTTCTATGATAGCGGGTTCCTAGGTGGCGGACTCACAAATTCTATATCCATCTATATCTTGACATGACGAGTCTGACCAACCGCTTTCGTTTCCTTACTTAGCAAATTTTATGGCCGTGGGTTCCCGGGTAGGCATTATCGAACTCTCATGCACCGTGTTCGGATTATACATATTGCATCCAAAACTTGGGTGATCTACAATTCGACCACATACTTCCACATTCAAAAAAATACCAAAGCATTTTTCACTCCCCTCCATAATGCAGGAGCATCGTAAATATCAAGCGAGCGTGGAGAAAGCACAACGTATTTTTGAGCACATGATAATTTCTTGAAAATATTTTTGAGGTTGATGCACCAAAATCTTTAATGAAGCCATTTATGAAGGAGAGCCTTTGTATATTGTATTGGACCTTGAGCAATTCGCTCTCATCCTTAGTAGATAGGAGGCATTTAAACTAGTTAATGTAGGTAGATCGACTTGAATTCATAGATTAGACAGTTTGAGAAGAAGGAGGGAAAACAAATATAGACACCCTCATTGTACATTGTAGTAGGAGAATGATAGTTGAAGAAGGAAGAGCACAGAAGTGAAGAAGAGAGCTGTAGAAGAACATCCATGTATAGATCTTGAATTAATAGAAGAAGTTGATTCAAATCCATGGTTTTGTGTCTGTTCTCTGTGTGTTGATGTTAATGATGTGCTCATGAGTGTTTGTTTTCCTGTTATGCATTTGCTTTATTGCTGTGTAAGCGATTTCATATTTAGGTCTAAAATATGAGAGAAGAAGAAATGAGTTTCAATTGTTTCTTTGTCTGAGAAAGATTCCTGCAAGCAGTGCAGTTGAATTGTCCGCAGGGAGTGCGTCGACAAGAAGTTCAGAGGGTTGTCTCTGAAAGCTCAGGAGAGGTAGCAGTTGTTCTCATTTCCTCAAAGTGTAGCTAGGCACAGGAGCCATGCAAGGAGTGCGTAGGCCAAGGAGAAACTCAGAATTGTGAATCTGAGTTAATAACTTCGAAGGACTTCTACTGCAGGTGTGCACAGGGTTGAGAATTGCCGCAAGGATTGCACGCAAGAGTCTTCATGAAGAATCAGAGTTGTGTGGAAGCTCAGGAGGGATAAGGCTTTCAATCTCATCAAAGGGAAGGGATTGAAGGTTAGGAGTTGGTGGGGAGGATTAGCGAAATCTTGTCAGCCGTTAGATCTGCCAGAGAACCGAGTGGGGTTACGACTGTGTTTGGAGTTCAAGCTCTAGAGATTGTGGACCATCATATCTCCTTCAAACACCCGTCAGCCATTAGATTGACCAGGAGTTCCATGGAGTTTAAGTTTCATGAACAGGAGGAGGAAATTCCCAACGAGAGGCGTGGCCATTAGGATTTCGGCATTCGTGAAATCATAATTCACGAGGAAAAGTGATCGGGAATTTTCATAGCGAAAATCCCAGAGTCAATATGAGCCATCCATCTTGAGGAGACAGGTGGCAGTCATCGAGATCCCATCAACGTTTCGGTGATTGGGGTTCTAAGTTGACAAAGGAATCGTGACATCGGACATCAAAAGTCTCGAAATCTCGAGGGTAAATCTGAACTGTCCATCATTGGGGATGCGTATCAGAAGATCTGATGAAGTCGAGGTTCATGAGAGCAGAAGATCGGGAATTTCCATAGGAAAAATCCTGGGAAGATCAAAGCCGTCCATTCGTTGTGATGCATGGCGGAGATCGAAGGCATCAGGATACCTGGCGTCGGGAAATCGGAGTTCCTGAGGACAAGAAAGTTGGGACATCACAAGCCTCAAAACCTACGAGAATTTGGGACTATCCATCAGAGGAGGACATGTTGCAGAAATCGACGCCATCGGGAAAAGTCCCGACAAGGAGGTCGTCCATCAGGGTTTGGGTCATCGAGATATCGAGGATCCTGGTGACAGAGTGTTTACGCATTTTGAAATCGTGAACTGCAAAACCCCGACACAGAGGAAGGTGCCACCGTGCGGCCAGCTGTCAGCATGTCAGAAAGAAGGGAAGCACCATTGTGGGAGCCAGTTGTCCGTATAGTGGCGAATTGGGATATTGAGGCATAGGTGTTTCAGAAGTCAAGAGACCCAAGACCTTTCGAGTCTCAAAACACCAAGGAAGTCCTAGCCATGGATCTCAAGGCGGACACGTGTCAGAAGATCCGAGAGGAGTCGAGGTTCGACGTGTCGGGGGTCCTGAGTACAAAGAAAACGTTGCAGCAGGAATCACGAAACTCTGAAATGCGATTTCCTGATAGGCTAAAGGAGTGGGGGCCACAGGAGTCGATGAGGAGGATAGGTGGAAAATTTCATCAGGGTTTTGGGAAGTGAAGCTCCGAGGGAAACTTTGCACTTGGATTCGCGATCCCGCGAAGTTCGAAACTTCGACAGGAGATAAGACTGTGGTCTTATGGATTTTTGGTCATGTGGACCGGGAGTCTAGCCAGGAGGGGCTAAAGAAGGAAAAGAAGCGTTTTTGCATATCGGGGTTCGGGGGTCGATAAAGAGAAGTGTTTGGAACATCGTGAGTGTCGAAATCCCAACAGGGGAAACTACGATAGGGATGCTAAAGGTCAGCGTTCACTTGCATCGGGGTTCGGGGTTTTGAGAATCCCTAACACTCGTCCACAAGACTCGTGAAACTACGAAGTCTGATTTCTAGATTTGGAACGGGGAGATCTCAAGGAGATTCTGTGGGTGTGGAAAATTCCCGATAGGGAATTAGAAGATCTTTCCAGTTCTTCGGGACAAGGAAAGAGGAGGTCCTGTGAGCGGACGTGCCCAAGGGTGCGCCTGCGTCAAGTGGTATCAGAGCAAGAAAATTTCTTTTCTTTCTGTAGCAGAGAAAAAGGAAATTCACCATGCCACCAAGGAGATGAGATAGATAGTCACCCAATCAAGAGGAAAGAGAAAACCTAAGGAGAAGGGGTAGGCAAGCAAAGAATCCATAAATGGAAAGAGAGATACGTGATCTACGAGCTAGACTCGAAGATATGGAGACAACACAAAGACGCACAGTCAGTGCTGGGAATCTAAGTGATTCTGAAAGCGAGGTTGAAGCTAAACAAGAAGAAGAAGTTGCAGCCGAGGATGCTGCCAATGAACGTCTAATCAAAGCTATTGCATGGATGGGTGCAAAAATGAAGATGGACATTCCAATTTATGAGGGGAATCTGGATGTGGAAGAGCTTTTAGATTGGATTAGAGCTCTGGATACATACTTCGATTATGAAGATGTCAAAGAGGATAAGAAAGTCAGGCATGCTATCACGAGATTGAAGGGACATGTAGCATTATGGTGGGACGAGCTACAAGTTGATAAACGCTGCAAGGGCAAGCAGAAAAATAAAAGTTGGGATCGAATGATTGCAAAGATGAAGGAAAAGTTCATCCTGAGAGATTATCAAATCACTCTGTTCAGGAGGATGCAGAACCTGAGACAGAAGTCGATGAAAATAAAAGAATACACAGAGGAATTCTATTGACTGAACATCAGGGTAGGTCAATGAGAGAGTGATGATGAGAAAGTTGCCAGGTATATGAATGGCCTGAGATATGATATCCAGGATGAGATGAGCATGGAAACCATCTGAACCGTGGAAGATGCTTATCAAATGGCTTTGAAAGATGAGGAGAAGTTGAACCATAAGCAGGGTCAAAGAGGTTGAGGTAGGAGTCAGCCCAAAAGAAAGTCAGTTGCCCAAGATAAATACCAGAAGCCCAAGGATGACTGGAAAAGCCTCAGACTAGAACCGAGAGAGGTGGAAGTTCATAGTGAGGGCAACATGCTAAACAAAGAGGGAAGCATACTGAGCAGAGAGGAGGGTATGCCGATAACAATATGTTTCCTCATACCAGAGGTAGAGGAAGAGGAAGAGGTGGACTAATCACATGCTTCACATGTGGAAAAAATGGGCACAAGTCATTCGACTGTCCAGATAAAAATAAGGATGGAAGAGAAGCTCACATCGCCGAGGCATAGAGGCGAGATGTTGAAGTAGAAGATGTTGAAGGCGGAAGGTCACTGATGATGCGTAAAGTTCTCTTAACTCCCGAGAAGGAGGTGGAGGACTCAGCTCAAAGAAACGGGCTTTTCAGAACTTCTTGCAAAACCAAGGACAAGGTATGCAAGGTTATCATGGACAGCGGTAGCACAGATAATCTCGTTTCGACCGAGATGGTAGAGAAGCTGGAGCTGGAGACGACTGATCACTCGAGTCCATACAAAGTTTCATGGCTACAGAAGGGACATCAGGTAAATATCACTAAACAATGTTTAGTTGAATTCAAAATAGGAGGGTATAATGATAAAATACTCTGTGATGTTATTCCTATGGATGTCTATCATTTATTGCTGGGCAGACCATGGAAATATGACTGAAATGTGATTCATGATGGGAAGATGAATACATATACCTTAGAGAAGAATGGGAGAACTCATATGTTTCTTCTGATCAAGCATAAGGAGGTAAAAGTAGAAGGGAGAAATACTGTACTCCTCATGAATGGGAAGGAGCTTCTTACGGAGGTGAAGAAGAAAGAAGATCCACAATTCTTTGTGGTCAGGAAACCAAGGATCATTTTGACTAGCACGAGAGTAGACGATTTTCCAGGATAAATTCAGGAACTGCTGGAAGAGTTCACTGACATCGTGGTGGATGAATTACCTCATTCGTTGCCACCGATGAGGAGTGTGAGTCATCATATAGACCTCATACCAGGAGCTAGTTTTTCGAATAAATCCGCGTATAGGTTGACTCCGCAAGAAAATGAAGAGGTCAAGAATTAGGTCTAGGAGCTACTAGACAAAGGATTGGTCAGGGAAAGATTGAGTCTGTGTGACGTTCCAATGGTACTCAGTCCAAAAAAAGATGGAGGTTGGAGAATGTGTACCGACTCAAGAGCCATCAACAAGATAACCATCAGGTACAAGTTTCCATTTCCACAGATGGATGATTTGATGGATTTCTTAAGTGGAGCAAATTGTTTTTCAAAGATTGATTTGAAGAGTGGATATCACCAGATTCGCATGAGAGAAGGTGATGAATGGAAAACAACATTCAAGACAAACGAAGGTTTGTATGAATGGCTTGTTATGCCATTTGTCTTAACAAATGCACCAAGTAACTTTATGAGGTTAATGAATGAAGTCCTGAAGGAATTCATCGAGAATTTTGTCATTGTGTATCTATATGACATATTAATTTTTAGCAAGACAAAGGTAGAACATCTGAAGCATTTAGCTACAGTAATGAAGAAGCTACATCAAGAGAAGCTGTTGATAAACACGAAGAAATCCTCATTTATGAAGACAGAGCTCATTTATCTGGGTTTTTTTATATCTGCAGATGAACTGAGGATGGATTCAGATAAGGTGGAGGTAATTAAAAATTGGCCATCACCGAGAAATATTTTTGAGGTGAGAAGTTTTCATGGACTGGCTAGTTTCTACCGGAAGTTCATCAGAAATTTCAATGGGATTAGTGAAACAATGATGGATACAGTGAAGAAAAGACATAAATATTTTCACTAGACTAAAGAGGCTAAGAAGAGTTTCAATTTGTTGAAATGGAAGATTACGGAACAACCAATTTTGGTGTTGCTAAATTTTCAAAAGACATTTCAGGTAAAATGTGATGCAAGCGGGTTTGCAATAGGAGCGGTCTTGAGTCAGGAGGATAGAACGATTGCATATTTCAGTGAGAAGTTGAATGATGCAAAATAAAAGTACTTCATGTATGATAAGGAATTCTATGCCATCATACAGGCATTGAAGAAATGGAGGCACTATTTGATTCCAAAGGAATTTGTTTTATATAGTGATAACCATGCACTACAATTTGTGACTCAAGAGGAGAAGTTGAATCAGAGGCATGTTAAGTGGGTCGAATACATGCAAAATTTCACTTTTGTAATTAAACATATTTTGGGTTCTGCTAACAAAGTGGCTGATGCTTTGAACAAGAAATGTTTGCTGATGCAGGAGTTCAAAGTCAAGACGTTAGACTTTGATGATCTCAGGGACATGTATGCAGATGATCAGGATTTTAAAGAAGCGTATGGAGTAGCTGAGAACCCTATTCTTAGAGACAGAAGCCAGTGGATAGAGTACGTGATACAAAAAGGATTATTGTTCAAGGGAAATCAATTGTGTATTCCAAATTGCTCCACGAGGGAGAATCTGTTAAAGGAGAAACACAACGGAGGACTAGCCGGACACTTCGGTGCTGATAAGACATTTGCAAAGCTGAGTGAGTCATACTTTTGGCCAAGGATGCAGTCAGAGGTCAAAAGGTTTGTAGATAGATGCAAAATTTGCCATCATTCGAAGGGGAGGAAGAAGAATGCAAGATTCTATCAACCATTACCCATACTAGAGAAGCCATGGGATGAAATCAGCATGGATTTCATATTGGTATTGCCAAGGACACAAAGAGGATTTGATTCAGTCTTTGTGTAGTTGATAGGTTTTCCAAGATGGAACATTTTATCCCATGCCAGAAAACCAGTGATGCGACTCACATCGCAAATCTTTTTTTTAAAGAGGTCGTTCAACTTCACAGCTTACCCAGAAGTATAGTTTTAGACAGAGATACAAAGTTCATGGGACATTTCTGGAGGACATTATGGAAGAATCTGGGGACTAACTTGATGTTTAGTTCTGCTTATCATCCTTAGATGGATGGAAAAACAAAAGTGGTGGACAGAAGTCTGGGAGACTTGCTGAGAAGCTTGGTGGCAGAGCACCACAGCCAGTGGCATAGTATATTTCCACAGGCGTAGTTTGCTTATAATGACTCGGTGAATAGGAGCAAAGGCAAAAGTCCATTTCAGATTGTATATGGCATGCAACCGAGAGGAGTTTTTGAATTAAGGGATCTGGAACAGACTGCGACTAGGAGCGCAAGTGCCAAAGAGTTCGTAGACGCAATGAAAGAACTTCACGGCCAGGTGAAGCAACGACTGCTAGATTCAAGTCACAAATATAAGCGCAGAGCCAACTAGCAGAAGAGACAACTTCAGTTCGAGATTGGTGAATTAGTTCTAGGACACTTTAGAAAAGAAAGGTTCCTGAGGGGAACATATAATAAATTGAAAATGAAAAAAATCGGGCCATGTAAGGTCTTGAAGAAATTGGGGGAAAATGCTTATGAGATCGAGTTACCGGATGGGATTGGAATATCTCTGATATTCAATGTCTCAGATTTATATCCATATAAAGCTGAGGAAGAAAGAACAGAAGGTGAAAAACCAGAGGTTCAGTGGAAGAAGCAGATGCCAGTTGCAGAGAAGCCACATATGGAATAGATACTGGACAAGAGAGTCAGTAAGAAGACGAGGAGGAAAGAATACTATGAGTATCTGGTCAAATGGAAGGGCCATCCAGTGGAAGATGCCAGCTGGGAGAATGAAGTAGAGATACAAAAGCATGGATATATCATGCAGGAGCTCATGGACAGGAGCCCATGAAATTTTTTCAAGCAAGGGAGTATGATGCAGGAGCATCGCAAATATAAAGCGAGCATGGAGCAAGCGCAATGTATTTTTGAGCACATGATAATTTCTTGAAAATATTTTTGAAGTTGATGCTCCAAAATCTTTAATGAAGCCATTTATGAAGGAGCACATTTGTATATTGTATTGGAACTTGAGCGATTTGCTCTCGTCCTTAGTAGATATGAGGCATTTAAACTAGTTAATGCAGGTAGATAGACTTGAATTCATAGATTAGACAGTTTTAGAAGAAGGAGGGAAAATGAATATAGACACCCTCATTGTACATTGTAGTAGGAGCATGATAGTTGAAGCAGGAAGAGCACAGAAGAGAAGAAGAGAGTTGTAGAAGAACATCCATGTATAGATCTTGAATTAATAGAAGAAGTTGATTCAAATCCATGGTTTTGTGTCTGTTCTCTGTGTGTTGATGTTAATGATGTGCTCATGAGTGTTTGTTTTCCTGTTATGCATTTGCTTTATTGTTGTGTAAGTGATTTCATGTTTGAGTCTGAAATCTGAGAGAAGAAGAAATGAGTTTCAATTGTTTCTTTGTCTGAGCAAGATTCCTGCAAGGAGTGCAGTTGAATTGTCCGCAGGGAGTGCGTCGACAAGAATTTTAGAGGGTTGTCTCTGAAAGCTCGGGAGAGGTAGTGATTGTTCTCATTTCCTCAGAGTGCAGCTAGGCACAGAAACCATGCAAGGAGTGCGCAGGCCAAGGAGAAACTCAAAATTGTGAATCTGAGTTAAGAACTTCGAAGGACTGTTGTTGCAGGTGTGTGCAAGGTCGAGAGAACTCAATGCTAGGAAGTGGTTTAGAATTGTCGCAAGGATTGCGTGCAAGAGTCTTCGTGAAGAATCATAGTTGTGTGGAAGTTCAGGAGGGATAAGGCTTTCAAGCTCGTCAAAGGGAAGGGATCGATGGTCAGGAGTCGACGGGGATGATTAGCGAAATCCTGTTAGTCGTTAGATATGCCAGAGAAGCGAGTGGGGTTACGGCTGTGTTAGGAGTTCAAGATCCAGAGATTGTGGACCATCAGATCTCCTTCAAACACCCATCATTCGTTGAATCGACCAGGAGTTGCACAGATTTTAAGTTTTGTGAACAAGAGGAGGAAAGTCCCGACGAGAGGCGTGGCCATCGGGATTTTAGCATTCACGAAATAAGAATTCACGAGGACGAGTGATTGGGAATTTTCATAGCGAAAATCCTAGAGTCAATCTAAGCCGTCCATCCTGAGGAGACAGGTGGCAGTCATCGAGAGCCCGTCGGCGTTTCAGCGATCGGGGTTCTAAGTTGACAAAGGAATCATGACATTGGGCATCAAAAGTCTCAAAATCCCAAGGGTAAATCTGAACCTTCCATCATTGGGGACATGTGTCAGAAGATCTGATGAAGTCAGGGTTCATGAGAGCAGAAGATCGGGAATTTCCATAGGAAAAATCCCAGGAAGATCAAAGCCATCCATTCATTGTGACGTGTGGTGGAGATCGAAGGCGTCGGGATAACCGGCATCAGGAAATCAGAGTTCCTGAGGACAAGAAAGTTGTGACATCACAAGCCTCGAAGCCCAGGAGAATTCAGTATCGTCCATCAGAGGAGGATGCGTGGCAGAAATCGGTGCCATCAAAAAAAGTCCTGACAAGGAGGTCGTCCATCAGGGTTTGGGTCATCGAGATATCGGGGATCCTGGTGACAGAGTGTTTATGCATTTTGAAATCGCGAATCGCGAAACCTCGATGAGGAGGAAGGTGCCACCATGCGTCCAACTGTCAGCACGTCGGAAAGAAGGGAAGCGCCATTGTGGGAGCTAGCTGTTCGTATAGCAGCGAATCAAGATATTGAGGCATCGGGGTTTCAGAAGTCAAGAGACCCAAGACCTTTCGTGTCTCGAAACACCAGGGAAGTCCTAGCTATGGATCTCAAGGTGGACACACATCAGAAGATCCGAGAGGAGTCGGGGTTCGGCGTATTGGGGGTCCTAAGTACAAAGAAAATGTTGCAGCAGGAATCATGAAACTCCGAAACGCGATTTCCCGATAGGCTAAAGGAGTGGGGACCACAGGAGTCGGTGAGGTGGACAGGTGGCAAATTTCATTGGGGTTTTGGGAAGTGAAGCTCCGAGGGAAACTTTTCACTTGGATTCACGATCCTGCGAAGTCTGAAACTCTGATAGGAGATAAGACTATGGTCTTATGGATTTGTGGTCATGTGGACCGGAAGTCTAGCCAGGAGGGGCTAAAGAAGAAAAAGAAGTGATTTTGCATATCGGGGTTCGGGGGTCAGTAAAGCGAAGTGTTTGGAACATTGTGAGTGCCGAAATCCCGACAGGGGAAACTCCAATAGGGACACTAAAGGTCAGCGTTCACTTGCATTGGGGTTCGGGGTTTTGAGAATCCAAAACACTCAACCACAAGACTCATGAAACTGTGAAGTCCGATTTCCCGATTTGGAATGGGGAGATCTCGTGGATATTTTGTGGGCGTGGAAAATTCCCGATAGGGAATTAGAAGAGATTTTCAGGTCTTCGGGCCAAGGAAAGAGGAGGTCCTATGAGTGGATGTGCCCGAGGGTGCGCTTGCATCACTCCATCCCCGCCACCTTCGCCCCTTACCAATGCACATTAAATATGATTTAACTAGTGACATCTCATCACAGATGTTCGAAAAGATTGGAATTAATACGCAGAAAGCTCGAGGACATCTCCCATTAAAATTCATTAATGGGAGAATATTATGGAATCCAATTAGTTTCTTATTTTAGTTTTTCTAAGGCATCATCATAGCAAGAATGCAATATCAGTTCAGAAAATTGGTTATTTACCTCAAGTTTTTGAAAGAATTGTACCCTGCCTTTCCATACTTAGTGGATTGTTCAGCTCTTGTTCTCACAGATTCACGGATTGTCGGGCTTCTAGGTACAAAAAAGTTTTGGAGCATTTTTCGCTACCATCCATCCTCGCCAACTTCACATGCTTCCCAATGCACATTAATTATGCCTTTATTAGTCATGACTCACCAGACACATCAAAAAGATTGCCATTAAAAGGAAAAAAGGTCGAGGACATCTCCCATTAAAATACATTGAACCAAGATTTAACTAAGATTATATTTATGATGTTGCACCGTCCATTTTAAATACTAAGAGGAGCAAAGGAATGTTCTCATCAACTTATGGTTGCAGCTCGACAACATTTATGTGGAGATACCTAGAATATTTTTGGACATGAGGACCAGAGTTTTCACTGCTCCATATCTCATGACTACTAATTGTCCCCTTCTACCCCCAAAAAAGTTATCTCAACATATATGGAATTGCAGCGGTAGCTTCTGTCCTCGAATTGTTGTACTTTAAGGAGTTGGTCGCGTGCTGCGCCGATAACTATATTTCGAACCAACGGATTATCCAAATGGGAAACCATTCCCAAGTCTCCCTATAAGCTCAAATATTTCGAAATATGTTACCACTTCCCGACCCAACGACTACTTTCAAGGGAGAGAATTGTAGACAATTCTTAAAGAAGCATGGTAATGAATTGGACCTCTTGTCAAAGTTCTTATAGAACCCAACGGGCACTACTCAGGACATAGCCATAATACAGGTTAGTGCATTTAAAAAAAAATTTCGACAAATTGCATGGTTTTTCATGAGGATAATGAGACAAGAAAGTGCATCCAACATCTCTCAGATGATTATGTATATTTTGTATTTTACATTCAAGGAGGAAGCCATCTTCCATTGCCGCAAGTTGATTTCCATTGAAATTTCTTCCCAGTTATTGCAATATAGAACACAGAAGAAATTCTGTATGTCATCTTATTTTATTTTCATCGTGGAAAATTTCTACCCATTCCTTGGACTTATATCTATGTCTAAGAAGTTGAACTATAAATTTCACCCATGTCACATATCTGGTACAATGTTTTTTTCTGGAATAGCAAGGCAGTACATCTACTGGTTTCATTTTTCCCATGAAAAAATAAAAATTCAATTCATCTCTCTGCCTTGGAAAGCTAGGCATTTCATGGTCAGGCACCACTTCAACAGTTATTTCATTGACACTATCCTAAATGATCTCAGTTCCAGTACCAATGACTTTCCCAAGTACAAAGGAAAAGGCCCGGGTGAAAAAGTGCCCAATCCCCGACCGCCGGAGCTAAAACCACAACATCTCAACGTAATACTCCAATAGCCTACCTAAGTAACAAAGTCACACACAATTCTTCAGGCGGAGGAGAAGGTAAGAACCCTCCCTCCGGAAAATTGAAATTTGTCACAAACTTCCCGCGATCAAAAAACAAAATACAATAGTCCAAGAACAGGAGGTACCGAGAGGAGAAATTGATATCCACGACCTCTCCCTCGAAGATATGGAACTATAAATTGACATTGACAAAGTGTTTCCCAATGACAACTAGCTAGAGAACACTTCTCTACACAATCCTGGGATGGAAATAATTGGCATAGATACATTGGATGAAGAAGAGTCTTTTGCATTTCAGAGCGTTGTTTTTGACAGTGAATCCAAAAGATTGATTATTGAAAAGAAAGATGTAAAGAATAAGAAAGTGAAATATTGTTCAGAGATCAACCTATAGAACATGCTCCCTTCCCAGATCTCCCAAATACACCGAGCAAATGGAGACGCTCTAGACAACTCTATTAGTGGCCTTGAAACAGAAAATGTCATGTTAAAGGATCAAATCAAAGAATTGGAGGGAACTCTAATGCCTTTTCCATTGTTTGCTTCTCCTTTGGCAATGGTCAGGCCCACCGCACCCGCGGTAAAGTTAAAAGGATAAGAAATCCTTCTCACATCGGCCTGAGGCTATGTGGAAAACAATATAAATAGAAGAATGGAATTAATAACAGAGGCTTCGAAGATGCCAAAGAATATGGTCTCTTTTGGAATAAGAGTGCATGCTTTTCATGAGTATCTGCAAGTAGATCTCAATAAGGAGGAAGGTTTCTACCTTGATACAGTTTTACCATTTGGTGTTAAAGTTACTGGTGTGAAGGAATTTAGAAGAAGACAAGAGGATCTCCCTTCCCTAGATCGAATAGACCAGCTAAACGCATGCTGGAAAGAAAAGGTAAAGAACCTCAATGATATCGTTCAATCATGTGGCTAGGCCATATCTAGAAGCGACAAAATATTCGAGAAGATAACTGAGATAGATCTAGCTGCCAGCACCAATGAAGTCTAGGACCCTAAATTGATACTCAAATCATTGTTTTTAACCAAGAAAGCATTTGATGATCAAGTTCATATCTATAAAAAACTGTCATTTGAAAATTTCTATGGCATTCTTGAATATGGTGAAGATGACGTGAAAACCTGGCTATTCAGTTATGTGATTAAAAACCAATATATTCAAGAAGAATTTCACAATCTATACTCTATTGATCTAAGGGACTTGGAAAATGAATTGTTCGATATAAAAATCCACCATGAAATCAACGTAGCGCCCATGAGGAGCTACATCGAAGAATGGTTCAAAAAGGTTGTCCACCAGATAACCAATGAATCTCAAAGCCGAGGAAAGACATAAAAGGACATCAACAAGCAAATCAAAAGGCATGGGACACCATCATAGTAAGTTGATACTGATCACATTCTTCTGTCTTCATCCACTTACTCTAACAATGTTTTAACCAAGGATTGACAATTTTCTTTTTCTTCATGTTAGGTCTTGTTGTTTCCATCGTCGAATTTCTTATTTCTACAAACTTCATTCTTGTACACCTTTGTTTTGTAGTACCCGACAGTCCCAATCCCAGTCATTATTTCAAACACATTTTTATTTTTCTGAATATGTAATGAACTATATATTTTTTTGCAAATTCGAAGACAACTATTTTTTGGGAAGTATTCTCAATTGTATTTTGTGACCCAGTTTATCTGAATATAAGTATTTGAGGTTGTTCTATGGTGATATTCAATGTTTGGTTTAGTTATTTGAAATATGTATTTCTTTTTAAAATTAACTCATTTCCCTGTACACGTTCTTGTTCTGTATTGTGCATATATTACAACTTATTATATTTTAGAATACTCTTCGATATACGAAATGAAAAGTCATATATTTTTTTCTCTATTGCTTCTAGATTTGAGCAAAAATTGCGAGCCCATAACACCATTCAAATTCGAACATAGTTTACATTTAGATCACAAATAATCTATTAATATACATTAATATGAATGCATTTTAAATATATATAAACAAAATCCATTTAAACTTAGACCTGACTTTCTCGGGCTCCTGGATTGCCTGCGGGTTAACCGGTCCCCGTGTTCACGCAAGTTAATATTTCAAATTCATGCAAGAATGTATCAAGAGCTTAATCGCTCCCACAAGTTGCGATAAAAACTAAACTTCAACAAAGCATTTTCTCACAACCCTTTTAATGGTAAAAGCACAATAGAAAATGATTAAGTGGATAAAACTTGGTTTTGGAATGGGTCTTTCAAAGTATATGCAATAAGTATACAAATCCAAAAACATACATAAAATATAGTCCCATCAAATGGAATATCTATTACATATTTGAATATATTATCCCTTATTTTCCCTCTTCTATACTTAACCAAATTCTCATTTCTCTTTTCCCTCTACTTTCTCCTTGTTACTTGGTTGTTTTACTGAAAATATCTAGCTACGCGGGTTGGAGGACTCATGGCTTCACATTTGCACTCGTGATTTATATTGAAAATCCGACCAACCGCTTCCCCATTCCATACCTAACCACATTTCTGATCACAAATTCACGAGCATGCACACTCTAGATTGCACTTCCATTGTTTCGTGACCTATACAGAGCACCCATACTTCCATGAAATACAAATTTACAACTGGACTCTCACATCATACCCTTTTCCCCGTTAGACATTTTTTTCTCAAAAGTTTCAAGACCTACAATTTGATCGTCTGGTCCTCACGTGTTATGTGGAACTATTACCACCCCATTTTGAAGCTCGCCCATCCGCTTTTGATACTTCACCCTTTGTATGAATTTGTTCTGCACATCGTCGGGTTGGCCAGTTCATGAAATATCCAATTTCCATATCGCTGTTTCTTTTGCCCGCCACCTTTGCACTTCTTTCAAGTATGCAATAATTGAAGTTTAATGCTGACAGATCCAGAAACATACAGAAAAGATCTTGCATTGCACTTCCATTGTTCTGTGACCTGCAAACAACACTGGGACTTTTTGCAATACACAAATTCATTGTCGAACTCCCACATCATACCCTCTTCCATGATACACAATTTTCAACCAAAATTTCTAAGACCTACAATTTGAACTTCGGGTCCTCACGTCTCTTGGGAAACTATTGTGACCAAAGCTTCAACCACATTCATCTGCTTTCCATACTTGGCTGTTTTTGGAATCTCTTTCGTGCCTTTAGTTCCTAGTCGTTGTTTCATGTCCCTGCCACCTTCACACTTATTTTCAATTATGCAATAATTGAGCTTTAATCCTAACAACTCACCATGTCTCCAAGAGACATTCATATTAACTGTTCATAGACAATTTGTCCAGAAACATGTAGAAAACATCCTGCTAGGTAAGGGTATATCTCTTACAAATATCAATATACTAGGTATAATTTGAATAATGTTTCCCTATTGCATACTCAACGAATTTTTTTGCTTGCAGGTTCTCAGATAGGCGGACTGTACTTCTATTATTCCTTGACCTGCAAACAACACCTCGGGTTCCGCGATGTACAAATTCACTTTCGAACTCCCAAATCATCGCTTCTTTCATGTTACACATTTTGCACTCAAAAGTTGCAATACATACAATTTGACCATCGGGGCCTCATGTCTCCTAGAGAACCCTTGTCACCCTATTTTGAAGACCGTCTGACCACTTTCCACACTGCCATTTCTTGGAATCTCTTTCACGGATCGTCGGGTTGGCAGGTTTAGACAATTTCCAATTCCTATTCATTTTTTCCTGTACCCGCTACCTTCACACTTATTTCCAAGTATATGCAATAAGTTTACAACTTCTCCAGAAACATGCATAAAATCCCTTGCCATGAAATGGGATATTTATTACAGATTTGAATATATTAACCATTATTTTCCCTCTTCTATACTTAAACCAAGTTCTTGTTTCTCTTTTCACACATGGCTTCAGATTTTCACTCGTGCTTTTATATTGTGACTCTGACCGAACACTTCCCCATTCCATACCTAGCCACATTTCCGATTGCAGATTCCCGAGGAGGCGGGCTCTAGGGTGCACTTACATTGTTATGTCACATCAAAAGAGCACCCAGACTTCTGCGATATACAAATTTACAACCAGACTGTCACATCATGCCCTCTTCCCCGTTACATAGTTTGCACTCAGAAGTTTCAAGAGCTACAGTTTGACCGTCAGGTCCTCACGTCTCCTGTGCAACTATTGTCACCCTATTTTTGAAGCCCATTCGTCTTCTTTCCATACTTCTCCATTTGTCTGAATCTCTTTCACGGATCGTTGGGTTGGCGGGTTCATGAAATATCCAATTCGTAATTGTTGTTTCCTATGCTCGCCACCTTCGCACTTCTTTCCAACCAAGTCCGACTGACTGTTTCCTTATTCCATATTTGGCCACTTTTTCGATTTCCATCTCCTAGACAGGTAGACTAAAGTTTGCCATTCCATTGTTCCGCGACATGAAAATAACAACCACAATTCCGCAAATATACAAATCAGCTGCTGGGCTACCCGAGCATACACTCTTCCCTTTTATGCATTTTGCAGTAAAAAATTTTGATACATACAATTTGAACGTCATCCTTCACCTCTACTAACAATCCCCTTTAACCCTATTTTAAAACTCGTCTGACCTATTTTCATACTTTATCATTCCTTTCTTGTATTCTTCCCTTTTACGCATTTCACAATTAAAATTTTCGAGACATACAATTTGATCGTTGGCCCTCACCTCTACTGAGAAT
This sequence comes from Picea glauca, assembly GCA_000966675.3. Lineage (NCBI taxonomy): Eukaryota > Viridiplantae > Streptophyta > Pinopsida > Pinales > Pinaceae > Picea > Picea glauca. The sequence goes on from JZKD02S1683391.1 coordinate 169,885, forward strand.
TCTTTGTATTTTGAAAATTGTGCGACCTCTTTTCATATTTGCCCATTCCTTATTTCCACTTATTTATAATAAAAAAAACTAAATTAAGTTGTTAGGTCTTGCCCTTCAGAAAGAAACCAAGATTTGCGGAGATCTCCCATTAATATAGATTAAACCAAGATTTTCGGAAGGTTATATTATCCTTTCCGAGTGTTGATTTCAAACACCATGGAATGTGATTCGCAAGACCTTGGGTTGGCCCGTTCAGGAAATATTCAAACCCTAATTCCGAAAAGGAGCCCGACCGACCCTTTCCCTATTCCATACTTAGCCACTTTCTCATAATTCCGCAAATATACAAACCGTTCGTTGAATTGCACCATCATGCCCTCTTCTGTTTTAAGTGTTTTGGAGTAAAAAATTCTGACTCATGAAATTTCACCGTTGGACACTCACCTCTCCTCATTATCTCCTGTAAACCTATTTTGAAGCTTGTCTGATCGCTTTTCATAACTGGCCATTCCTTGCTTGCTCTTTCCCATCTCCATCATCTTCGCACTTGTTTATAATAAAATTATAT
>JZKD02S1683391.1:187171-217302 GCA_000966675.3 Picea glauca
TAGCTCCATGCATTCATGAAACTTGAGGAGGTGTTCTGCAGGATTATCATCTTTCTCCTCTCGGAAGACAGGTAGAAAATCTCCCCATTCTGACATATCGGGTACTGGATGTGGGGAACCAGGAACTGAAGAGAAGTCGAGAGGTGCAAACCTCCGAGCCAAAAGAGAAACAAATGCTTTTGACATCTGAATATTTTGGAGTCGCCACCGAATTTGTCCTTCATGGAGTCGCCAGATAGATGATTACAACCTAATAGTGTCTATTCCTTGTCTATCATCAAGAAATAGATCTACTTGTCATTCTCCCAGGAAGATAAGCTTCTGAACTCGCTCCCCGACAACGGCGCCAATTTGTTATCACTCCAAGAAACCCTTTGTGGTTGCAGACCAAAGGTGCTTGGTAACTTAAGAAATGAATGTTTTTTGTATTTTGTAAATGTGGATCAATGGGACAACTCAATACAACTTACAACATTCAAACATCAAAATGATAAACAAATAGACAGTGCTCTCAAAGATTGATTAATCAGCATATAACTTTAAAGTGGGTGGAGAACGAATTGTAACTAAACCAATGCAAAGAAGGGTCTAAGAGACAATCAAGAAACTTATTATCAGGCTATGAGCTAAACAATGGGATAACAACCATTCAAAGATTGACAACACAGATAATAGTGCAGAAGAAAGATGGAAAGCTGACAATCAAAATTGAAAGAAACCTGTGATCTGTATTAACATAAAAGCTTTGAGTACAATAGCCAATTACTCTATCCAAAATCGAACCCCTAGAGCTCCAAATTTCTTTGGCTTTATAGCCTCTTACAATCAGTTTCAGATCCTAAAACAATGGATCTGATATTCTAAAAATAGAAAGTCAAAACTAATTCACAAAAGATAAGGAGAGATCATCAAGATGAGGTCAACCTCTATCTTTTGGTCTTCAAACATTGATTGATAGTTGATTAAGTGTAGCCTAGCCTTCCAAGGCTCTTTGATCTGTCCCTTTGAAAGTGGAATTCGAATTTGATGATGTGTGCCAAAAAACCCTATCATTTTGCCCTTGAAAATCACTAAATCTAGTCAAAAATTGCCCTTTTGACTTTCATCTCCAAGAATGGCCTTCAGATTTTGATTTGATAATTCATAACCAGCTTATTGAAGAAGGATTCAAACCATTCAAACCCAAAAATTCTTGATCTGGGCGAAAATTTGACTATTCTGGCCGTGACAGCTTTCAACAGCGCACCTGCCTGAAAAATCTGCTCCTGCGCTGTTGAAATAAGCCACTTTCCACAGCTAACTGGTCATAAAATATCGATTTGCGCTGTTGAAAGCGGGCAGATTTGAAAAATCGAATTTCTCGGTCATAAAAAATCCGTTTTTCATGTATGAATAGTCGATCAACATCTAGAAAATATAAGCTATCCAATGGTGTTTTTAGATATTCATTTGGATATTGGGAAGGGATTGAAAAGTTCCCTGCAAGTTTAAGTATATTTCTTTCCATTTGCAATTCAAAACTCTAAACGATCCTTTGTGAACAATGTCTGATATGGAACCAAAGATATGATTTGAAACGTGTATGATCACACGTGATTCCTGCTTTGTGCAGCAATGGTCCGTGGAAAACGCCTCTGCCAAATGCTCGCTTTCCATTTTCACCAGCGCGCGACCCCTTTGAAAGCCCCTGTTAGCTGCGGAAAGTATGCACTTTCCACAGCGCACTTCTTTGTATAAGATACTTCTTAGCTACGGAAAGTAATAACTTTCAACAGCGCGCCATATCAATTGAAACCACTCCTTAGCTGTGGAAAGCATGTACTTTCCACAGCGTGCCACCCGTGACTGATTGTCAAACCTTTTAAGATTTGTCACTTTCAACAGTGCGTCAACTAATGAAAAGAGCTCCTTAACTGTTGAAAGTGGGCACTTTCCACAGCGCACAATGAACCTTTGAAAACACGTTAGTTGTGGAAAGTAAAAAATGGCAATTTTGAAAAAGAAGACTTTATGGGTCAATTATTTTCTAAGACAAACCAAAACAAAAGATTTTCTCAGCTATAAAAACTAAAAAGTAACTTGAAGACACTACCAAAATCTGTGATATCCACTACAAAACTCAACCGAAAAAACGGTTTCATTTTGGGAGTTAATACTAACAATGTTAACAAAGTCTGGTTGTTCCATCCAAATAGAGTTAAATTTGAAGGGATAACTAACCTCTCTATTAACTTTTTCCATATGGAGAATTATAGGCATATGATAAAAAATCTTTAGATTACACACTATAGATCTATACCTAAAACCTAAAATCACGAGATCCTCATAAATCAAAAAGTGATACAGTCTCTTGGCAATAAAGTCTTGTCCTCCTCTTCCATTTCTCCAGGTAGATAGCAGTTTTATTGGTTCAACATCCACCATCCCCTATCTTGTAACAACTTACTAAAGTATGGATGTAAGGGATCTGCTCTAGCACGGTCTCCCCAAACTTCTCTGAATGAGGTAGTGAAGTTAAGATCACCCCCCAGTATTAAAATTTGATCTTTAAATAAACCTTCTCTTTTAATGGCCTCCCAAAAGACCTCTCTATCATATTATGGACCAAAGAAATTAATCATATTCATACTTCTATCAAGGTCTTTAACACGTCCATCCAGTAGAATCCCTGCAAGAATCAAGTAAGCAGAAAAATCACTTTCCTTGGATTCCAAGCTAAAAGCATCCCACCAGAGAGTCCTATGGAATCCACCCCACAAAAATACCAGTGTGGCAGTAATTTAGAAAAAAATTATCTTGCTTTTTCCACACCAACCATTGTTTCCTATATAAGCAATACATTTGGTTTTGTTAACTCTAAGAATATTTTTAGGGCTAAGAACTTGGAGCTTCTCCCCAATACTGTCACATTTAAGGAGGAAACAATCATTTTTTTACTTTCTCCAAGGATTTTTGTGCTCTAAGCACCCTCAGACCATCAACCAATGTAGTACAACTAGAATCACAAATCAGTTTCTCACTCCCTAAATTCCTAGCACTTCTAGTCTTTAAAGGGGAGAAATCCTTCTCTAGTCCTCCATGAACAAATCATTTTAGCAATGATTCCTTACCCACTAGTCTATTAGTAGTAAATTCCTTTGCATTCCCACCTTTATTCTTCTTCTCTAACGACTTCAGAAGTAATCCCCCCCCAAAAAAAATGGCAAAGGTGATATGGAGAGAATATCCCTATAGGTTGGCACATGATATACTATAGCCTCTTTGACCGCAGTTAGTACAATCAGATCATCCTGACCTACACTTCTATGATCCCCCACATGAACGGTATCCCCTCAAAAATAAAATTCTTCCTGAGTATTCAAATGGTGTGACAACGTCCCCTCCTCCACACCAAAAATAGAGGAAACACCTGGATTACTTCCAGGGAAGGAAGTTCGATACGAATGAACTACTAAATCTGTAGACCCTATAATAAAATACTTGGAACATAAAGTGATTCCATTACTAGGCCCCCTAAGAGCTAAATCCTCTTGAGGTACACTCCTCAAATCAAAAACATCCTCCATTCGTTAAGAGAAGATACCTCCCGAGAGAACACACCCCTCACCTAAAGGAATACCAATCCTTCTTGAATAGTTATTAATCTCCCCTCCCCCATCTCCCATAGGATAATATCATCAACAATCTAAGACTTAGACACCCCCATCACAAAGCATTTATCTACCTTATCTCCCAAAACCCTCCGTAAACCCTTCAGTACATAAAATGTGTGAACTTACCTCACTGGCCTTTGGAATCGTCAAAGTAGGGTCCTCACAAACAAGAATAAAACCTGAACTAGATCCCTCAAATGAGACACAACCAGTCTTTAACGACCCATCTCCTGCAAAATTCTTACCATCCTCATAACTAACAGAAGGAATGGAAATAACACTTGGAAATAATTGGTTTAGCTTACCCAAATTAAATTCACAGTCCACTACCAGAGCAGATATGAACTCGATCCAGACTTCTGTGGGCAAAGCTGAATCAACTACTTGTTTGTCGTTGAGAACTTCAATAGAGACTAAGGCCACTTTATTGCTCTGCCCCCAACATTGGTGTTGTAAATGGACCGTATATTTACACAATGTGCACCTAAACGCCACCCCCATAAAATCCAGTCATTGCAAAACCACTACACCATGCCACTCAATTTATAACTCAGTTGGTAAGCCTTCATGCATATCAACTTCCACTAACATTTTTCCCATACGTCTGTTGGACCCAGACAATAGTTTAGGGTAAAAAAAAAAGAATTTACCTATTGCATTGCTAGTTTCCTTAAGCCCTTCCAAGTTCCATAGTGTGAGAAAAGAACTGGGAAGTAATACCCATAGATGTCTAAATCAAAATACATCCTTCTCCAGATTAAACACACAATGCCATTTCTTTAGCATGAGGCTTCCTTCATTCACTAGCTAGATTTGTTTTAGAATCGGCTTTGTATCCTCCAAGGTTTTAGATACAAAATAGAACCACCCTCTAGTCAGGATAAATACATTAGGTAGGTATCCCAACACAGGAAACCATGTAACCTCCACCCATTTGTGGATTTCTCGAGCCCCCATTTCCCTGTATCCAAACCTACCTACAAGCCCCCGCTTTGAAAGCATACTTATTTATTGCATCCCTACGTCCCTGCCAATTGTAACCCTTGGCTTAATATTCTTTACTTTCCATGCCTTTGCGTAAGTTTTATGTAAACCCTCCTTACCATCTCTGAGATCCGCTTCATTTGTCGCAACCTCCTCCCTCCTAGTTACCTCCACTCCCTACAAAGACTTATCATCCCTTGGCTTCTGCTCCTCATCCTTACTCCTATTTGTCACAGTTCTGCCCTATAAACACCCTCCTGCAGCAAGTGAACCCCCTGGTTTAAACCCTATGGAGGTCTGCCTTCCCTTACCTTCCACTACCTCCTTGCTAAACTGACTTCCCTCCAACTCCTTCAACAAAGTAACCAAGGGTGAGTTTGACGACGTAACTCCCCACGCATCACCCCTATCCACTTCTCTAGCTAAGATAACATTTAAGACTTCCTTAACTCCACCAGTTGTAATCCCACTAGATAATTCTCCATCTATCCCTTTCATATTTCGAACCTCCACTTCATCCTCAATTTTACCACCCCTTTCGTCAACCTGTACTTTTGAAATTTTGTACCTCCGAAGTTTGTCTTTATACACATCATCATATTGTAGGATTCCTCCCTGACTCCACCATTGATCCACTACCAGTCGATCTAGTAGTAACACCACATCGTAAGCCATCCCCCTCCTATAAGCAAAGCAACAACAAGAGTAATTAAAAACCCTATTATGGACTATATCCCTTTCAATAAAATCCTACCACCTACTCCTCTGCCACATCCACTACACTGATGAGGGTTCAGATCCCAACCGAGATCCATAGCATAGGAAGTACTCATATATCCCAACCAGGATCAAACCCTAGTCGCCTTCCATTAAAACCAAAACCATCTTCTTCAATACCCAGTACCATTGACCTGACATTGAACAATAGCCAAGGTGTACATTGAACTTGAATGATAGAATTTTTTATTATTCAGACTGTGTTTATAATTTTCTTTATACTTGATTCCTCTTTCTTTTTATTGGAATTGACAGGTCAGATGGTTTTGAGAACAATATTAAAATTCATTGGCTAGTTGTTCTATGAAATGGCTTTTTTTGCCAAAATCTGGCGATATAAATTTACATGAGTCACTATTTTTTGTTGCTCAGAATCCGCTTCTGAATGTAGAAATGGATTCATCATGCTGAAAAACTCCCAGGGCATTTAGATTCTACAGAAATAATCACTTAAATCTACGAATCCAACAATTTCTTGCCGTATTTAGAGCAAATATCTCTGGAAAAAAATTTCATTTCGTAGAATCTTTATCCTACGGCGTATTAAAAAGAGAAAGATCAAAGTACACTCATGATGACATTTTTTTGACTGTTAAAAAAATTACTCTTGAATACATTTGATGTCCAGAAATGTCGTTTTGTCACAAAGCAAAAGTGTTTTCCTGACAAATAAAGTAAAAATACGATGATTCTTTTTCGTCTTTAATATCTTTATCAAATCATACGTTGGAACTTGAATGATAGAATTTCTTATCATAATTTCATTTCTCAATTCTATTGTGTTTATAATTTTTTTTATAATCGATATCTTAACTTTATGTTTTAGGTTTTTCATACCAGAGCAATAAGTACTTTGTTGTATAGCGAGTTGGGAAACATTAAGTACTATGTAGCGAGCTAATTATAAATCCATTGTTATATAGCCAGTTGGGAAACATTAAGTCTAAGACTTGGTGAAGATGCACCAAGAAGGAAGAGATGGAACAAAAACCATCTTATATAGAGTATTTGTGTGAAACACATATTACTCATTTTATAATAGATTATTATTTATTAATAATGAAAGGAAATCCAATTAAATTCACATCTTTATATATTGTAATTTTTCTTTGTTTTTAGGTTATGTATAAGTAATACATTATTACAAGTTTCAGATGTTTTATAATTATTTTTAATTTTTACTTTCAATCTTATATAATTACTACTTTAAAACATTTCTAAAAGATTGATATAAACAACTTTAACGTTAATTTTACTTGTTATTTTTGTTTTTATTGGACAAACATTTCTCATTTCTTTTACATAATGAACTAATTTCAACTACCAAGGAGTGGCACCCACCCACTTTGGACAATTGATGTGTATCTCCATAAGAGGGAGTTGAATGGAGCATAGTCCACTTGATTTTATAGTTCTAATTCCTTTAAATCATCCACCAATTTCAACAATCAAGGACCCACCTTAGATGATGAATCATCATCCAACAGTCTTCTTGGAATTTGATGTTTTATAGGACATTTTCCCCTCCAAAAATGTATTTGACGGGTGGATAGGGAATCTACAAGTTAATACGTATCATCAAAATTTTGAACTTATATTGTATAACCTATAGGCTATAGCCTATAATGCATGCAACCAAGCCTAAAATTTCAAATTTACAGTTCCTATCAAGTGAAACTTTGATGACGACCATTTATTTTTATGCTTGTTATTTTATATTTTATGTAGATTTGTGAGTGTTCAATTCTTTTATGTTGTTATATGCAAATTTCTTTGTCATAAATTTTCATCTTCTCTATATTTTGACTATACAATTTTCTAACATAGAAAAATAATCCAAAAAAAAACAAAAAAAAAAACATTCATAATCTAGCCAACATTCCATGCAACTTGAATTATCAAAAAAAAATATTGTTGAATATTACAAACTATTTGGGTTATAATAACACATTGACCTAATCCAATTTGATTACCTGGGGCCTCCATATACGAGTATAATTAGGTGACTATGCTAGAACCCCATATTTGAAGTAGTCATGCGAGATTCAAATTTTATGAAATACCCCCCACCATAACCTAAACCAATTTGATTATCTGGAGCATCCATATACGAGTATAATTAGGTGAATATGCTAGTGAAGTGTCCTTGTCATGGAGAAATGCTAAATATTGGCTCATGGTTGTTAAACAAGGGGAGTGGAGCAAGGTGATGGGGTATACTATTACTTACAATTACCACCTTGAGATTATGATGCACAAAACAACTAGAATGTAGTTCCTCGGAAGATACTAGGGAGGTTTGAAACTTGCTAGTTCATTTCATTTCCTTCAAAGTAAATGAAATTGAGAGTTGTCAGTTGTCCCAGTCTATGTACAATTCATTAAGATTCCAATTTCCCATAATCCATTCAATGATTCAACCTTACTTTTCTTAGTGTTGGAACTTGGGTCTACTCATGACTCTTCTCTATTCCATTAACTTCAAAGGGTTTTAAGAATTTTGATGAACAATTTGGAGATGTGAACAAGGATGATGGTAACACATCTTGATGGTGCTTGATTCAATCTCCACTATTTCTAATTAATGGGAGGTTGTTGAATGAACAATAAGTACATATGACATTCTTCAAGACATGAAACATGTCTCTTTAAAGTGGAAACCAACACTCACCTATATCCATCTATACTTTAAAGTTGTGAGTCTATGTGTGTACCACGAGGGAGGGAATGAGAGTCCAAGATCGATTGAACCAATAAGTTCTGAACCTACCTAGTCTCTTATAAGAAATTGCATTATGACTATTTCGTGCATCATGATTTTGAGGTTGGTAATCGTAAATAATAGTTTACCCCATCACCTTGCTCCAGTCCCTTTGTTTAACAACCATGTGTTGGTATTTAGCATTACTCCCATGATAGGGATGCTTCAATAGCATAGCATCTTAATAATACTCGTCTATGGATGCCTAAGTAATGGAACCCAATTGGTTATTTGGGGGTTTCATAAAATTTGACTCGGGATGACTACTTCATAGCATAGAATGCATAGACACTAGTATTGTTGTTGCGTAGAGCTATGGATTTTTTAGGTAAGGTTTTTTCCATGTTTTCTAAACATTTTATTTTTGGGGTTTTTTATATGGAATCCGACGATGTAAATATGAACAAAATGGTTATTTTTTGTTGTTTAAATTGCAATATTGAATGCATAAATGAATTCAACGTGTTGAAAAACCCCTTGGTAATTTCGATTATACAAACTTAACCACTGGAATTTTCAAATCCAACCATTCCTCACTGGATTTCGGGCAAAATCAAACAGAAAAAAATGACCCCAAAAAAACAAAAGATATAAGGTTTAGACTACACTATCTTCAACTTCTATCCTTTCAAATTAAACATTATTTGGTTATGTGAAGAAGATGCTGTCTCACTAGTGAATGAATTTTGGAAGGACCCTATGCATCTAGTGGAAAGTGATGTTCGACAAAGATTAGTTCAAAAATTGAAGGCTTTAAAATTCTTCTTAAAATATTGGGAAAAGGTTTATAAATTAAAACAGGAAGAAAGATTAGTCTCTATAGAGGGAATCTTGAAAGATCTTTTTCTGGAAGTGACACATGAGGATAAGACAAGGGATAGGGACACACAAATAAAACTGTTGGAGGCTGAGCATGATAAAATACTACTTGCAGAAGAAGATAAGTGGCGACTTAGAAGTAGAGCCATTTGGATTAATAGTGGCGATAAGAATACAAATTTTTTTCATAGTTTTGTGAGCTTCAGAAGGAATAAGAATCATATTTGGGAGATCAGGGATGAGTGTGGAGAACTACATTCTGAGAAGAATGCTATCAAAAAAGAAGCGGTCAAGTACTTTAAAAATTCTATCAAGAATCCGACCATGTGGTTATCAATGAACAAGTGGATATTGCAAGTCTTTATGTTCGTGTTGTAAAGGATGATGATGAAACTCTTTTAGATGGCCTATGTACGAAGGTGGAACTGTGGGAGATCCTCAAGTCCTTTTCCAAAGACAAGAGCTCGGGGCCCGATGGGTGGACAGTAGAGTTCTTCATACACATTTTTTATTTAGTGGGTGATGATTTATTAGACGTGGTGAAGGATTCTAGGACCCGAGGATCAGTGAATAAGTCTCTAAATGCAACCTTTTTGAAACTTACCCAAAAATTTAATAATTCTCTTTGCTTTGGTGATTATAGACCTACAGCTTTGTGTAATCTATGTTATAACATGATTTCAAAGATAATTGCAAACATGTTAAAGCCTATTCTTTCTCACTTGTTGTCGAAGGAACAATTAGGATTTCTTAAAGGTAGACAAATATTGGATGCTATAGGCATGGCACATGAATGCTTGCATGGTATTAAGGTTAAAAATTCAAAAGCCTTGGTTTTAAAATTGGATCTTAAGAAATATTATGATTGCATCAATTGGGATTTTTTACGATTGAATTTAATTCAATGGGGCATTAGTATTCCTTTCACAAATTGGATCTTAATTTGTGTGACCAGTGCTAACTTCTTAGTCCTCATAAATGGGGAGACTACTCAAATGTTTTAAAGTGGCAGAGGTCTATGACAAGGTTGTCTGTTATCTCAACTTCTTTTCATTCTAATCATGGAAGTACTAATCTTGTTGTTAAAGAAAGGAAAGGACGAAGGAATATTGGTAGGATTAAAGGTCTCCAGATTAGTTAAGATTTTACATTTTCTCTTCATTGACGATGTGATAATTATGACAAAAGAGACCATTGATGAGTGGTTGGATATTAAGAAGATTTTAATATTATTCTGTAGTGCCTTCAGATTGCTGATAAACTGGACAAAGTCTATCTTTTACTTTGCTGGAATCACTAGAGAGACTTTAGGAGATCTAAAGGATATCTTCCCTTACATTTTTGAGGATATTGCAAAGGGATTTCGATATCTTGGATACTTTTTAAAGGTCGATGCTTATAATACTGTGGATTGGAAATGGCTCCTCACAAATATTGAATCAAGGATACAGGTGTGGTGTAATAGATGGTTGTATTTGGGGGCACGCTTCACACTGGTCAAATATGTTCTTGAAGGACAACTTGTTTACTGGATGGCCTTAGCAGCTATACGAACTTCGATTCTGGAAAAGATAAGGAAACTCATGTTCAGTTTTCTTTGGTCGGGGATGGTGGGAAAAATAATATGCATCTCTACAGCTGGGAAGTCATAGAAAGACCAAAACATCTGGGAGGTTGGGGGATAAGAAATATTTTTCTTTTCAATAGCGCTTTGGCTACAAACTCCTTGTGGTGAGGCTTGATGAAGGAGGGAATTTGGAATAAGGTGATAAAAGATAATTACATTCCTCATTTCTCAGTAGTCACTTGGTTTAGATCGGCTCCAGCTACAACGTCGTCTACTTCTCAGAATTGGAAGAACCTTTTGAATTCCTTGCATTTGATTACCCACTGGTTGAGTTGGAGGTTGGGGTCTGGTCACTCGGTGTTACTCGAGTTGGAAAGTATTTTGGATCTGAGGAATTAATCCTTTTTAACTCGCGAACTTATAATTGAACTAAATATAAACAATTTGGTTTATCTCTACAAGGTTGTAGGTGACAACAGAGCGGGTTATCTGCCTGATCATTGGAAAACTAGTGAGGAGATTGGCCTTAGTGGGAACGTGGAAGTTGAATGGGATGCATATTGCAGGGAACTTATTGGTGCAGGGGTACAATTACAAAATCAAGATGATATGCTCATTTGGACTGGGGGAGACAGATCTTGGTGTCTTACTGTAAAAAAATTATATTGCACTATTGAAAATAAGAAGTGGTAGAATGTTATTGGGGGATGGAGAAGACATTTGTGGAAATGAGATTTGGTGCAAAAAATTAAATTTTTCACATGGTTAGCCATTGAAAATAAAATTTTAACATGGGAGACATTACAAAGAAAAGGGTGGGAAGGCCCAAACATTTTCCATCTGTGTTCTAAAGATGTTGAATCTCTGTATCATTTATTTGTAACTTGTAGCTTCGTTAAGGATGTTTGGACTAGGATCAAAATAGAGCTAAACCTTATGACTGTTTGGGAAGGAAGTACATTAGATGGGTTTTTTGAAAACTGGGATAGAAAGGAGGCTATTTATGTTGGACATATTGTCATTGATGTCAACAGTCATGATAAGTTGTTATGATGGCAACATGAATCAGTCATGAATAGTTATACAGTTGGCATTAGTGTCAGGATGGCCAATAAGGTTTGTCCATGTGTAATGAAGGGACAATGATGGAAAGAGAATGCAACAAAGTAGTAAGGTTAATCTCAGGAGGAAAAGTATACTAAATATCGACAGAATAAAATCACCTTAAGGCTAAAGAAATTTGTAATTATTGTTGATCACGATAGAATCAACAATGATCCTATGATCAAAGCTCAAGAGAGATTGCATTGTATAAATCCCACAGGAGAAAAGATTACTGAACAAGGGAAAAATTTATAAAATATCAAGCAATGGGAGCCATTCATCTAGAATTTGGATGCAAACCCAACCGTTGGATCATAGAGAAAACTTGCGCAAAGAAGGAAAATAATCATGTCCGTTGATGTAGATTTCGGGACAAATAAGGACCATCAAATCGAGGGGAAGTCAGAAGAATTAGATCTCAACTGACAAATCTGAAGCAAGAGCTTCAAAAGATATCTTAGCCATTGGATTAAATCTTAGTAGAACAATAGTCAACCCCGAAGTTGAATACTCCAGAGAAAAGAAGCCCAGAATGGATAAGATTACCTGAAGGCTGAAGTCCCAAAGTGGACATGAGTCATCCTATCCAAGGAACACTTTGCATAATATATCGACCATTGGATCAAGTAAAGTGGAAGGACAATGTAAGACAAAAATGTTCCGAAGAGGACATGAGTCATCTGATCTGAGAAATATTATGGGATTCATATTAACCGTCTAATCTATATAAAGTGGAAGGATAGGATAAGAAAATATGAAGTTCGGAGCCCCGAAGTCTCGAAGTAAATGAGGACCATAGGATTTGGACAATACATGATGGTTTTTGGATCAGAATAGTGGTCAACTTCAGCGCCCACTTCGGAAAAAATGGGTTGAGAACATGAAAATTCACCTGAAGCGCCAAAGGAAGAAGTCACTCTCAGTCGTCGATCTGAGATACATTTCGGGAGTTAGGAAAATTGTTAGATCTAGGAGAAGAACATGTGCCACATGAGAAGATCCACATCAGCAAGGACACATGGCACAATCACATGATGACAAGTGTCAAAGTGTAGTTGGCATTTCAGGTATGCGTAAGTCACGAATCTAAGTGACACGTGGAATACACTTAGTCAATTCCATGTCAGCAAGTGACTTCAACATCTATGTTACTTTGGGAGTTTTCACCACCAACAAATTCCTGGAGTGTCGAATTTCTAAAATGAACGAGAATCGTTCATTGTGAAGGTATAATCCAACCATCTGATCTACTTCGACGAAATGTACTCTAGAAGATTGAAGGTCTGTGTAGGAGAAATCACCCGAAGCGCTAAAGGCCGAATTCAATGCTGATCATTAATCTAAGATAACTTTGGGAGAATTCTCAACTGTTAGATCAGGAGACAGTCAACTACAGCGCTAACCAAATCCTGTGGAAATTGGAAACATCAATCACACATACCTCCAAACCCCCGAAGTCTCAGAGTCCCAAAGTAAATAGTGTTTGTCCATATCAACCCTTGATTAATTCATAGTTGTTGATCAAGTACAATGGAAAGATAGAGTAATTTTAAATCACGAAGTAACGCTAACCATTGATCTACTTCGGGAGCATTCTCAACCGATGACCCAGCATAGTGAAAGAGAATCGTTCATCTCAACTCTTGATTAAGTCGTAATCGTCGGTTGTGATTAAAGCCTCTAGAAAAGTAAGGATCACCCGTTCATGGAAGATTAAATAGGGAACGCCTGATCTACTAAATGAAATCTGTATATGCACTTTGGTGAAATCTTCTTTGGGAGATTTGAAAGATTACAGAGGATGGAAGTCACGAAGGATGAAGTTCCAAAGTAAATGAGAACCGTCCATCTCATCGTGACATTAAAACGTGATCATTGATTTTGATAAGTGATCAAGCACTGGCTTGGCCTAGCACCTGGTCAACACCTGTGGTCGTATGGAATAAAGAAATAAGGGTAAAATAAGAGGCAACGCTTAAATTAATAAGCCTATGGTTCTGTGCCTATGGTCATATGAAAATGGTTTGAAGGAAGCGCCTCATACAAATTTCATCTCTGTAATTCGACAACGAATTAACACCATAACAATACAGGGAATAGGTGAAAGATTGAACATGATATGTTGACAAATTGAGGACACATTAGAAACATGAGTACGATATAATGAGTTGATCCATGTCTGTGATCAACTCATGATGACAAATGAACTGGTACACAGTCATGATTAAAAGAGAGTTAAATCATGAGCATTAGGAATAAAGAATAAAAATGAAAAAATATATTATTTAAAGTTTAATATTATCATTTAAATGAAAAGGTATAATTGTTCAATATCATAAGACACAATGATTCAAATTTACACCAGTTGGAAGACTATATAAACAAGAAAGAATGGTGAGAAGAAGGTGCAGTTGAATTTGTTGAAGTATTTATATTTATATATAATGGATTGAATGAAGGTTCATTCTATCAGGTTGGTGCCTATTTACAAGTTGGGTCTTGTATGAGGATTGGATTCCTCACATCTCAATTGGATCTGATATCAACAAGATGAGACTTGTTATGAGGGTTGGATTCCTCATTTCTCAGTTGGATCTACGAACTACAAGTTGGATCTCTCATTATTTCTTGAAGTTGACGATATTTAAATGTTGATCTTAAGTATTCATTCAAGTTACATAAATAAATAAAATATTTATTCTTTTATATAATGGTTGATTAAATGAAATAAATATATGTTGTTCAGTTAATTTATGAAAAGTTGAAAATTGTCCAAAGTTTTGTGACATCGATTCACCCCCCCCCTCTCAGTGTCAAGTGTCCATTTCAAAAATTGGTATCAGAGCGGGTGCCTTCAACAAAGTTTAAACACTAGAAGGTAGATTCTGAAGAAATGGGTGGACAAATTTCTATCTCCACAAATGAAGCCCCCTTTTTTGATGGAACAAATTATTCTTCATGGAGGGAAAATATAAAAATATATATGAAGTCAAGAGGATTTGGAGTTCGGGATTCAGTAGTAAGTAAGCTCTGGCACTTAAATACTTCAAAGAGAAAAACCGAAATTGCAAAGGAAGCAAGGAGGAACAATTCAGTAGCCTTAAAAACAATCCAGGATGGATTGTCAGATGAAGTCAAAGAAAAGATGAGACACTACAAATCTGCTAAAGGATTATGGTTCCAACTAGAAAATTGTTATTGGAATGAAGCACAAGAAGAAGAGAAATCCTATCAAAGTAAGGAACAAGACTTAGATAAAGAGGATTCATGTCAGAATAAAGAAAACAACACAGAAGAAGAGAATTCTTATCAAGATAAGGAACAATATAAAGAAAAGGAAAATTGTAATCAGATTGAAGAACATAATACATTGAAAGACATTTCTAATCAGAATGAAATGAAGGATTTAATTCAATCCTCAGTCATAAATGAAGAAGACAATCTCATCCATGAATTGAGGCATACCTCAATAATCACTAAAGAAAAATTACATAATCTTAAGACTGATGTTACAGTTGCAATAGATGAGATTCATATGGAACCAGGAAATTATATGCATATTAAAGTTCCTGTGGATGTTCTTTACCATCTTGAATACACAGTTATGTGCACTTTTGAAGAGTTGGAGAAACTTCAACAAGAATATATGTTTCTACTTCAACAGTTAGATCAATCTAGCCATGAAGAGTTTGAATAGAGAGTTCATCTAGAAGACAAAGAAAAAGAGATCAGAGGATTAAAGATTGAAGTTGATCATCTGATAAAAGAAATAGAAGAATTAAAAAAACATGATAACAAAAACAAAGAAGTACTAAAATAAATAGAAGAATTAGTTAATAGTCTAAACCTTCAACTTGAAGAAGCTAAGAAAAAGGAAAAATCCCAGAAGATCCAAATAACTAAAAAGGAAGAATCAGGCCAAATGTTTGAATTAGAAGCCATTAACCTCAAAAGGATTAAGCTAGAATACGAGGAAGAAATAAAAATATTGAAAACTAAAGTTTTTGATCTAACAAAATATATGGAAGAATTGAAGACATATGACAAAATTGTTAAATGCAAAGAAGTCTTGGATGAGATAGAAGAAATAGTCAACAATCTAAAGACTCAACTTGAAGATGCTAAGGAAGTGGAAGAAGCCTTGAAGATTGAATTGGATAAAAATGAAGAATTATGTCACATGTTGAAATTAGAAATAGTCAATCTCAAAAAGATGAATGAAAAGAGAAATAAGATTGTCAATTTTGAGAATAGCTCAACTATCCTAGATAAGATTTGGAAGAGCCAATGATCAGCTGGTGACAAAACTGGTCTTGGATACAATAATAAAGAAGACAGTGACAAGTGGAGCACCATCTACAAACATGAGAAAATATCATCCTTCTCAAAAGGAAACGGTGAAATCACAAACCAATTACAAGCCATGTACTTTTTTAAGGAAGGAATCTATAGAAGTAAAAATGAAGAAGAAAATCAAATGGAAGATCTCTCAAGCCAAAATAAAATCAAGAATGGAAACACCTTCAATGGCTATTGCTTTTCTTGTAATAACTTTGGCCATAAAGCAATGGACTACAATAAACTAGAGAAAGGATATACAAGAAAATCCAAAAACTCAATCAGATGTTGGAGATGCAATTTTGTTGGGCACATAGCAAAATTTTGTCATACAATGAGATGTTACAACTATGATAGGTTTGGGTACAAATCCAAAAGATGCAGGAGTTCAAAAATTCAATCCTTAAATAATTCATTCAAGTCAGTGGGAAAACCTAATAAAAGTTGGAAGAAGAAAGGAGATGACAAATCTCCAAAAACACAATTAGAAAGAGAAGATCCAAAAATCAAAATATCTCATAGAGAGATGTGGAGAAGAAAATCTGAAGGAGAAAACAAGAAAGATGATATTACACCTGAAAATGGTGAAATTAATAATAAGAACATGATGTATGAAGGTCCTAATAAAGAATGTGAAATTCAATATGAAATAAATTAAGATGAAGAAAATGAAGTGCCTATAAAAGAATATGGGACAATATCAAATTCTAATGATGTTATAATTTGTTAGCCAAAGAAAGAAAATACGAAAAAGAAGTTTAAATTGGTTTCTATAAAATCAAAGGATCATGCCAAGAGTTCTTAAAAATAACATATGGAAAATCTTGACTATCTATACATTAGTGGTCAAAACAAAAATCATTGGTAGGGTTAGTTGTAGAATACAACAAGAAGAAAAATAGTCAGAGCCTCACTCTTTTTCATTAATGTCAAAGGCGGAAAAAAAATATTGACAAGGGGATTCATTCAGTTATGGTAGGAAAAGCATGATTGTAGGAGGAGTTACCCAAGTTCATATTTTGGTCAACACCATGTAAATAGACAGAGGTTGATCATAAGGGGAGCAACCCTTTTCCATTGATTTCAAAGGAGGAGAGTAACTTCAAAAGAGATAAACATCATCACAGGGAGAGTTTGTGGATGAATTTAGTGTGTTTCTCTCAATGACAAAGGGGGAGATTATTGGACATATTGGCATTGATGTCAACAGTCATGATAAGTTGTTATGATGGAAACATGAATCAGTCATGAACAATTGTATAGTTGGAATTAGTGTCAGGATGTACAATAAGGTCTATCCATGTGTAATGAAGGGTCAATTATGGCAAGATAATATGATAGAGAAACAAGGTTAATCTCAGGAGGAAATGTATACTAAATATCGGTAGAAGAAAATCACCTTAAGGATGAAGAAATTCGTTATTATTGTTGATCACAATAGGATCAACAATGATCCTATGATCAAAGCTCAAGAGAGATAGTGTTGCAGAAATTCCATAGGAGAAAAGATTACTAAACAAGGGAAAACATCATAAAGGATCAAGCAATGGGATCCATTCATCCAGAATTCGAATGCAAACCCGACCGTTGGATCATAGAGGAAACCTACACAAAGAAGGAAAAGGATCATGTCTGTTGATGTAGATTTCAAGACAAATAAGGATCGTCAGATCGAGGTGAAGTCAAAAGAATTAGATCTCAACTGACATATCTGAAGAAGGAGCTTCAAAAGATATCTTAGCTATTGGATTAAAGATGAGTAGAACAACAGTCAACCCCGACACTCACTACTCTGAAGAAAAGAATCCCAGAACGGGTAAGATTACCCGAAGTCTAAAGTTTCGAAGTGGACATGAGTCGTCCGATCCAAGGAACACTTCAAATAATATACCGACCATTGGATCAAGTAAAGTGGAAGGATATTGTAAGACACAAATGTTTCGAAGAGGACATGAGTCATCCATTCTGAGAAATATTTCGTGAGTCATATTGACTATACGATTTATATAAAGTGGAAGGATAAGATAAGAAAAGACAAAGGTTGGAGCCTTGAAGTACCAAAGTAAAGGAGGACCAACGGATCTAGACAATACATGATGGTTGTTGGATCAGACTAGTGGTCAACTTCGATACTAACCACTTCGGAGAAAATGGGTTGCGAAGATGTATATTCATCGGAAGCATTGAAGGATGAAGTCACTCTCAGCCATCGATCTGAGATACATTTTGAGAGTTAGGAAAACCTTTAGAATTAGGAGAAGAACATGTGCCACATGAGAATATCCACATCAACAAGGACACGTGGCACAATCAGATGATGGCAAGTGTCAAATTGTAGTTGGCATTTCAGGTATGCGTAAGTCACAAATCTAAGTGACACATGGAAACCACTCAGTTAGTGCCACGTCAACAAGTGACGTCAGAAGCTATGTCACTCCAGGAGTATGTACTTCAGGATTTTTCACCACCAAAAAATGCCTGGAGTCTTGAAGTTTTGAAATGAACGAGAACTGTTCATCATGCAAGTAAAATATGACCATTCGATCTACTTCGATGAAATGTACTCCAGAAGATTGAAGGCATGTGTAGGATAAATCACCTGAAGCATCGAAGGCCGAAGTCAAAATTGATCATTGATCTAAGGGAACTTCAGGAGCATTCTCAACCGTCAGATCAAGAGACAGTCAACTCTAGCGCTGACCAACTCCAGTGGAAATTGGAAACATCAATCACCCATACCTCCAAACCCCCGAAGTCTTGGAGTCCTAAAGTAAATAGTGGTCATCCATCTCAACCTTTGATTAAGTCATAGTTGTTGATCAATTACAGTGGAAAGATAGAGTAAGTGTAAATCACGAAGTAACGCTAACCATTGATCTACTTCAGGAGCATTCTCAACTGATGATCAAGCATAGTGAAAGAGAGTCATTCATCTCAACTCTTAATTAAGTCATAATCGTCAGTTGTGATTGAAGCCTCTATACAAGTAAGGATCGTCCATTCATGGAAGATTAAATATGGAACGTTCGATCTACTAAATGAAATATGTATACGCAGTTTGAAAAAATCTGCTTCAGGATATTTGAAAGATTACAGAGGCTAGAATTTGTGAAGGACAAAGTTCTGAAGTAAATGAGAACCATCCATATCATCATGACATTAAAACATGATCATTGATTTTGATAAGTGATCAAGCAATTGCTTGGCCTAGCACTTGGTCAGCACCTCCGATCATATGGAATAAAGAAACAAGGGTAAAAGAAGAGGGAACGCTAAAATTAATAAGCCCATGGTTCTGCGCCTATGGTCATATGAAAATGGTTTGAAGGAAGCAACTCATACAGATTTCATCTCTGTAATTCGACAACGAATTAACACCATAACAATAAAGGGAATAGGTGAAATATCGAATATGATATGTTGATGAATTGAGGACACAGTAGAAGCATGAGTACAATATAATGAGTCGATCCATGTCTTTGATCAACTCATGAGGACAAATGAACCGATACACAATCATGATTAAAAGAGAGTTAAGTCATGAGCATTATGAATAAAGAATAAAAAGGAAAAATGATATTATTTAAAGTTTAATATTATCATTTAAATGAAAAGGTACAATGGTTCAATATCAAAAGACACAATAATTCAAATTCACACCAGTTGGAAGAGTACATAAACAAGAAATAATGGTGAGAAGAATGTGTAGTTGAATTTGTTGAAGTATATATATTTATATATAATGGATTGAATGAAGGTTCATTCTATCAGGTTGGTGCCTATTTACAAGTTGGGTCTTGTATGAGGATTGGATTCCTCACATCTCAGTTGGACATGAGATCAACAAGATGGGACTTGTTATGAGGGTTGGATTCTTCATTTGTCAATTGGATTTGAGAACTACAATCTCGGTCTTGTAACAGAGAGTTGGGTCTCTCATAATTGCTTGAAGTTGAAGATATTCAAAGATTGATCTTATGTATTCATTCAAGTTAAATAACAAATACAATATTTATTATTTTATATATTGGTTGAGAAAATGAAATAAATATATGTTGTTCAGTTAATTTATGAAAAATGGAAAATTGTCCAAAGTTTTGTGACACTGATTCACCACCCCCCCCAGTGTTAAGTCTCCATTTCAACAATTTACATTACTCTCCCTTCCACACTTTGTTGGTTTGTTTGGTTGGAGCTGAACAAAAAATTCTTTGAAGGAAGTAATCCCTCTCCTCTGTTAGTTGTTTATAAACTTAGAGAAAACTTGTCATCTCAACCACTTACTCTGAACAAGACTTGTCCTTGTATAGTTCAGACTCCAAGTTTCACTACACCTATAGTGAGTTGGTTTGATGGAGCAACACAATTAAGTGATCGAAGGTGTGGGGCTAGGGGATTGATAAATATTAGTGCAAACTTAGTATATAAGTGGACCTTCAATTGCAGCATTGGGTCAAATACTAGGGAAGAACTGTTTGGAGCGTGGGTGACTCATATCTTGGTTGTGTGGTTGAATATCGAAGTCATCTAGGTAATTGGTGATTCAAAGGTTATTATTGATTGGCTGAAGGATAGAGGCAAGTTGCATATTTCTTCTTTGATGGGATGGATGGTCAGGATAAACAAGCTCAAAAAATAATTTAGGGAGATCCATTACACACATGCTTACATGGAGATAAATAAGGAAGAACAAAGAGTGAATTGTCAGGGAAGGCGAGAATAAAAGGACAACTTGCCCAGAAAATTGATTGTCCACTTGAAGCAAGGCAAGTAAAGTTTAATTGATGTCGTATGATCAAATATCCTCTGTGGAATTGTTTTTTCTTCCTTTTAAACTGTGTACTCTGATTGTGGTAGGCACCATACACTGCAATCTGTAGCAGAATTACCATGTTTTTTCTTCTGTACTCTAGATCTTTTTGTTTGTTTTGGGGGGAATTTGAGCACATATTTTAATGGGAGGATTTTACAGGAAGTTATTACAGTGATATCAACAAGACTGAATTTGGAGGAAGTGGCAGTGGAGTGAAGGAATCCCATCATTTTTTTATTTCTGTCTCATCTGCCCCTCCTCTTCTTCTTCTTCTGAATCACGGTGTCCCTCACTCTGGGTGAGCTTGCTCATTTATTAGGGCTGTTATTAGGAACACTTCTATTCATTACCCTAATCATAGTGGACATACACAAAGTAGTAAAGAAGAGAAATCTTTGGGTTCCTGGACATGCTCTCGTGCTCATTCCTCTCACGATTTAGCTTATGAACTTCGTCGAAGACCAGAGTGCTTTACTCAATAGAGCTTTAATGATTATTTTTTCTATATTCATTAATGTTGTTAATATTCATTTTGAATTAATGTTTTAATTGTGAAAACAGTTAGAGTAGGAATATATATTACTATGAATATTATATTTAATTTTTAATTTTTATACTCATTAATGTTGTTAATTTTGAATGTGAAAAATGTCATTATTTCATTATTTTTTGTTGGTTATTATTAATCAATTTAATGTACTTGTGTTCTAGTAAGAGTATGAATATATATGATTGTAATTATCACATTTAATCATTATTTTTTCTATAGCTTAATAGGTCACTTGTAATTGAATCTCGTGGGGAGGATAACAATTATTCCTTCCAACCACTGGAGTTAAACCTTATTGACATCATATCTAATCATTATATAAAATGCATCTTATAAATAAGTCATAACTTGGTTTTTATTGTCTGTTTCTGATCTAAAAATGAAGAAGACTTGAAAATCTTGAAATTATTGCAAGTAAATGTTATGTGTTAAAAGCAAATGGATCAACTTTGCAGCACATAAATTAAGGAATTACTCATGCAAAATACACATAGACAACAACATAATCAATGAACATAAGCACATAAAAACAACAATTGATAAAGGAGTTCACCCCTCTCTTGGGCTACATCTCCTGGTCCAACTTCTAATGGATCATTATTATTAATTTCTCAAAGTGCTCAAAAACATGTCTTACAATGCTCAAATTGACAAACTGACTACTCCAATGACTTTAGAGCATCCAAAAACCCCTAGCTGGGCTTTTTCGGCACCTCAATCGGTCGAAAAACGAAGAAGTTAGGCCTCCTGGAAGTCCCCCCTTCAAGCTTGCTGTGCTCTGATAACAATTATTCCTTCCAACCACTGGAGTTAAACCTGATTGACATCATATCTAATCATTATATAAAATGCATCTTATAAATAAGTCATAACTTGGTTTTTATTGTCTGTTTCCTAGATTACAGGTACATAATGACTTTGGAAAATGCATCTTATGCATTACATTTTGGTCAATTGCATGAGCACTAAAATGTTGTGCTAATTTCGTCAGCTTCCATTCTCATTGTATAACTTCTTTCCTCTTTCCCATGAGAGCTACACATTCTTGAAGATCATCCTCTTTTTTTTGGTCTTCTTTGATGGAGGTTGTTTGGTCCTTGCCCCTTCCTCTTGATTATATGAAATTCTCTTTGATATCCCTTTCCCCTTCAATATGCACTCATATGTAATCCTCCACCATGATTTAAATCTATCCTTTGGTTTTCATCACGCAAGATTAATTTCCTCATATCAATGGCATTGATGTAAGGTATTTGATTCTTTACTAGAAAGGCATCCTTGGTGATGGTGTTTCCTCTCCTCTCACTAAAATTTTGCAAAATAACTCAAGATTAAATTCATTAGAGCCTCCTTTTGGATGCTTTGTAACCCATAATATGGAAAGTGTTCTTATGGATTTGGAAATGCACAATATTCAACATTAAATAGGGGACATATGTAAATCTTGGTGTATGATTAAAAGTGTGAAAGTTTTTAAATCATTGAACTAGCAATAAGTTTTTATGAATCAAACTCTTTATAATAAATTTGATTAATTATGGCTCCATCAATGGCTTTCAAATAAAATAGATTTCCACATTCTCTTTTATTAAAACATCATCAAAAGAAAACTAATAAAAAATCCCACACTAATTAATGTATTTCTTCAATGAAATATCACCAACTAATTCATTGGAATCTTGCTACAATTCATATGAGAGTTGTTAAGAGTTTATTGAAGTGACTTCGTATTTTCACTCCATAAGGTATACCATTAATAATATCAATTCTCCATAATACCATTACATCATCTAGGTAAAAGTGTTTGTTGCTCCATTTTTCCTTCCATTTTGCATATAAAGATTCTCTAAACCAAAGAACCAAGATTCAAGTGTCATTCCTCCAAGTCCTTCACAATCTACAACATGAATTTGAATGTTAGATCAAGCAATTTAAGAAAAGATTATTCAAATGTATGGCTTAATAAAGATTTCTTCCACTAGGGATTTCTTAAAAATGAGCTCAACATTCTCAAACATAAGATTCATAAGAAATTTCAAAAGCATCAACTCCAACGAGAAAAATAACAAAGACTATTCAAACTTGAAGCCATTAAAGACCAAGCGATTCTATCAAGCAATTTCAAGAGATGGATTTTTTAATGAACATAACAAGGTCAACAAAAAATTCATGAAGAGAGTCTTGCATTCCAATTCACATCTCCATTTGTAGAGATAAACATAAAATCATTCTTTCTCTAGTTCTTTTTTAATAAATATTTATTCTCCTTTCTCCCAACCATGTCTAGTGATCGAAAACAAACTAGGCCTACTTACAACTCAATTGAGTCTACTATTTGGCAATTCTCCAACAATTAAAAACTTGATTTTCTTATTGAAGGCATTACTCTAGACACAAAGAAACTCAACACCCTCACTCCAGAGATGATAGTGCACTAACAAATAGTTTATTGATATTTTTTTCACATATTAATGAACAAGTAGCCATTAAATCTTGAAATTATTTCTCCAAAACCCCAAATATACTACAAATTGATTTTTAAAAGGGTAATGTCGCTCTTGTGTCTTTTGAGCACTCCACATCACCCAAGAAATGGTGTCATGTCACTTAGTTAGGAGATGTTATGTTTTTAAATTTACATTAAGAAAAAAGGAAATAAAGTAACTTTCGATTAATAAGTTACTTAAACATTATCAAAAGTGGCTTTTAATCTTAAAGTAAAAAGTAAAAGGGGAATAAGGGTCATATTTGATGTAGTCAAAAAGGGGAAAGTTCTAGAAGGCATGGAAGAAGGATAAAAGGAGGGGTATCACTTCACTTTGGAATTATGTTTTGGATTGATCTCTTTGGAGTGCTCTTGGAGCCAAGGTTTTCGTTGGGGTTTTGGAAAAACCCTTCCATTGTAGTTTAGTTTCAGTGGTGAAATATCCACCCTAGCTAGACAAAGGAGGAGGATCCATCAAGGATATTCACTTGAGCATCATATTCTATTCGGGCACCATCTTGGAGAGGGTTTGGAGGTTTGGAGTCAACCCTTCTGTAGATTGGGGAAGGAACCATCTTCTAAGTGAGATCAGGGAACTACATCATGTTTTGGTTTTTAGTTTTGTATGTTTGATGATTTTCCATAGCTGCTATAACAACCCTAGACATTGTGTTGTGTGATCAAGATTCCCTTATTAATAAAGTGCCATATTATCTCTTCTATTTTCTGGTGTATTTAGATTGATTGCAACATGTTTGTCAAAATGTCTATTTATGGGTTATGTGCAAAATGTTTGTAGAAAGTCCTCAATCAACTTAATAACATGTGTATTTGGATATAACCATAACTACATTGGATAACAAATCTATCATATTCCTATTGGGGGATATTACAATAGCATCATAGTGGGTTTTCCTGCCAGCTTGAGGGGGAAATCAGTGGAGCGACAATCATGGTTTGTTTACAGTTTTGAGGAGCAATGAACTGCCTAGGAGGATATTGAAGATACATTGGGGGTCTATTTATCTTTTATGTAGGATCATGGTGACTTGGAAAACTACGTGGGATTGGAAGGAGATCGTAGGATACCTAGGGAGGCTTGATTTACCTTTATTTTACAGAGGTGTTGGTAGAGGAAGTCCAACATGGTTTGTGGAGGCTCGTTGTGTTGTTGGGGTTTGTTAGAGGGTTGACCCACTCATCAACAAAAACTGTGAGAGATGTGAGGAATTCAAAAATAGGTCGTGTGGATTATAGGAGAGCGTGGGTTCCTTTGATAGGTCATGGAGGGTCTCATACTGCTAGAGAGAGGAACTATAAAGGTATTGAGGAAGGTTGTGAGGTCCCTTAGAATGATTTTTCATCCTATAAAGGAGTCGTGGGGGACTAGAGAGGGTCATGATCCCGTATTTACTGAGTTGTGGGACTAGGAGGATGATTGTAGGCCCCATTGGCAGGTTGCATGGGCCTTAGGAAGGGATATGATCTACAAGAGAAGTTGCAGAGGCTTTGGAAAGTTGCATGGAGAAGGAGGAGAGTTGTAGGCTCTAGAGGAAACCAAATCGTGAAAGTTCAGAGTGGGTCAACTACGATATTGCTGAGTTTGTGAGATTGGAGAGACCAACGATCCATCTGAGGGTTTATTTGGAGGTTCGAGTCTATCACTATTAAGTTTGTGAGGGCTATGGGAGTCTTAGAGCAGACTGGGAGGTATTTTGGGCTTCCAAGGGAGATCATGACAACATCTAAGGGAGTTGTCTCCCTCTTTACTATAGATCAAGTTGATAGAGGAAACCATGAGGCATTTTAAGGGGATATCAATCTTAATTTGATAGGTTTTTGTAGGTTGGAGGAGAAACGAGGCACTTGGAGGAGCTTCCTTGACTTTTCAAGGGTTTTGCATAGGGTTCGATCCACTAGGAGAGACCATGGCACCACTTTTAGGGTTTTTATTTGTGTGTTTTCATCTATCTTAATAGCCAATAAAGAATTGTTTTGCTTGAATCTCAGCCATAAAGTCTTTTATATCTTTCGTGTGCTCAAATGTGTCTAACAAAGATATTTTGATTTGCATACAACTGTTTATGGAAAGTATTTGACATCAAAATATATGCGAGACGAATTATTTGAAATAAGTACTCAACCAAAAACACCATAATTTGACAGTAAAAATAATATCCCAATATATCTCTGTTGGGGATATTAATTTCAGATTGCATCATTAAGTGATCAACACTTAAATTTTAGCAGTGGTTAAGGGAAACAAGGATGATGACAAATGAGGAATTCAGGGAGAAATTTTTTCCAATGATGCTAAACTATCAAAAAAGTCTAACAGACTATCAAAACAATTTGACAACATTATTAGAGCATCCAAAGTTGTTGAAGCCTCTATTTGGGAAGAAGAAGAAGAAAGAGGAATTCGAATATAAGGTAGTTGGTGGAGCAAAGACCTCCATGCGTGAGGAAGGATTGTCATAACCTTAGGTTGACCTTTTGGATGAGCATGCACCTAGGGATGTGTGAAAAAAGGAAGACCAAACAAAAAACTATGATACATTATTAGAATTAACCAATG
This sequence comes from Picea glauca, assembly GCA_000966675.3. Taxonomy (NCBI): domain Eukaryota; kingdom Viridiplantae; phylum Streptophyta; class Pinopsida; order Pinales; family Pinaceae; genus Picea; species Picea glauca. Next base: position 213,601 of record JZKD02S1683391.1, read on the forward strand.
AGATCGATGACACTAGTGTGCTATATGGAGAAGATGGGGATGGAACATCTTGTCCTACTTTTCATGACCATGAGGAAATTTTTCAATCAATCGATGTTGAGGAGCCAACATCTTTCCCTTTATATGATGTTTATGATGACATGGACTCAACACCTCATCCTATTTATGACAGGTATGAAGATGAATGCACGAAGGATAAAAAAAAAGGGGATGATTTGGTGGATGAGAACGAATTAGGAATATTGTATGAGGAGGAGAATAGTCCACGTGAGGCCCATCATTGCACAATATTAGCTAGTGAGTCAGTTGGTCCCTTGTGTGACATTCCATGCCATGTTGATGAAATTACATTGCGTGAATTGGGGAACTGATTATTGGTCACAGAGGAGAAAATTGTGCAAGTGTTGATAAGGGTAGATGGTGATCATGAGTTTGTTGAAGACCTTATGTGGAAACCCTAATTGGAGGAGAGGCAAAGGGGAATTATACATGGAGTCACGAGTACCCAACTTTGCATCATCAAAGAGGAACTAGAGCAGATGAAATCCAATTACTTGCAGTTTTTCATGGATAGGGACCTTTCTCTTAAGTTCACTGAAGACAAGGAAAGGGAGGTTGAGGAGATTTGTTACTAGATGAGTTTGGCATGATCTTCAACATTGGTAGTAGCAAAGACTCCATCATCCTTGGTAACCGTGACACATGAGGGCATGAGTGGCACTCAGGATTAGAGGGAGAAGCCTCTTGTGACAATCACGCACAAGGAGAATTCAGAGTTGGAGGTGCTTGAGGAGAGGTTTGACACAAAGGGTTTTGACCATGTGCCTATTTTTCATTGTGGGGATCATGAATTGCTTCTGTTGGAGAGCCCACTAAAGGCTCAAGGCTTAGCTATAGAGGAGATAGTTGATAAAATTTCTTGTCGACCATGCTACAAGGAAGTAGATGCATCCATGGATTGGTTGGACAGGTATATGACAGACATGAGAATTCTTTTGGATATAGGTCCAAATGACATCAGTAGAGTGGTGAATATAGTAGAACCTATAGGATAAAGCAGGGTACAAGATGATTCAATCATAGGAAAAAATATTCATGGGTATTCATTGGCACTTTCTAGTGTGCATTGGAGTTGTCAAGTGTTTCCTCCAAGGAGACCTCCTGACAGAGTACTCGAGCATACCATTGTGTTGAGGTTACCCATAATCCGTGAGTGGGTGTGTAAGCCTCAAGAAGAAACATATCCTTTTATGATTAGTCTACATATGGGATATCATAAGATGAGGGTCAAGATGCAGAGTAGTCACATGTATGTTTCCATATTTCATCATGACCTCTTGGTCATACACTTGGGGTCGACCGACACACTAGTCACTTTCCAGTCTTGTAGGGAGTGGGAGAGGCATATTCTGTTATTATATGATTCCCTCATTATATACAATGTGCCATGGATGTTTCACCTGAGTCATTTGGATGAGACAAGTGGAATTACGCGCAAGTGAGAGGCATTTCATTTGGACCATGTGATATGTGCGCTGAGTGCAGAGGAAGAGATCCATACTCTATTGGATCGATTCATGGAGATTTCAGTAGTCATTGGGAGTGATGGAATCCCAATTTGGGGGTGGGATCCTGTAATTCATAGGAGTGATAGTTTGCTTCATATGATGAGGGTGATTGACATTGTTGTGATAGTGATTGGTCTGCGTCATTGTGGGGATGTTATGAGAGGATTTTTTGAGCATTGTTCCATATGGAGAGGTATATTTTCCTTCACAATAGCCAGGATCTAGTCTATCTGTGGATTGGTTTTCTTCGACGTTAGTGAGATTCCTTGGCGATACATGATCTAGGATAGTGAGTTCAGTCCTTTCAGGGATTTCAACTTGCGGGTCAAGGAGAGGAGAGCATAGTTTAGGCATTGTGATCAAGCAATTATGATTGGAGGGACTACAGTGTTTGACAACTCAACAACTAATACAGATGAGATGACCAATTTTTTATTTTAGGAGTTTACTCTTGGGGTGTTTAGGTTTGGTTTCTTGAAGGAGTGTTCTTTTGAGGATTTTACCGAGTTTGTACAATTTCTTATTTCTTGGATTATTAGAGGCAATCAGGTGGATTCTGGTGTTATCACCTAGCAGATCAGGGTGATCAATAGAGGTTACTTCACATCATATAGGTTATTTTGGAACCCTGGTGATCTTACAACTTATAAGTCGGTCTGAGAGAGGTCTGTATGGAGGGACTTTATGGATGATGTGTTGGGATATTTTTAAGACTATGCCTAGATGTCTTATTTTAGTGTTGGTTTGGTTGAATTCATTGGGATACATTGGTGAGATATTATTCTCAATAGTGGGGATGATCCTTTGAGGAATTACAAATTGTGGTTGTAGGAGCGGAGGATGCATTCTAAGTAGGAGGATTAGATATTTATGATCATAGTGGCACATCAAAAACATGATGGGTCATTTATGGTGATAACACAGGACCTTGGGATTTCATGAGTAGATAATTTGGAAGGTGGTACAAATAGGAGAGCCAATTGTAACCTTCAAGAGGCTTCTGCTATTAGCACACTGCAAGAAAATATTGTGGGAGGTAGGTGCTATGTATCTTTTAGATTAGTTTGGGACCTGAGGATCATCATTAGTTTCATTTTAGTTCAGTTTTTTCTTCCTATGGGTGTCATGTCATTTCTTGAGGACAAGCAATCTTTGGGAAGGGAGGATTTGTTGATTAAGGTTGGTTGTCATTGATGTCAACCCTTGAAGAAATCCCTATAGAACAAAGGTTTGGGTAATGGACCCAATATTTTTTGATGTAAATGTGACTCATTATTATTTTTTCATGGTTAATAAGAAGTAAATATGGATGAACTCCAAAGTGGTCCCCTTATGGTGAAAGCCCTCACAAGAAGACGGTTTACAGAGTAAGAGAACCCATGATTAATTATGGAATAATGAGATGAAGAACAATGATTTTTTTAGGGAAACTATCCTATATGGATAGTTCTTGTCATTTCATTTCCAGTGGTATGTGGAACGTAACATAACTCCTCACGGTTAGAGAGTTATGGCCATGAGAAGTTGGAGACCCCAGGTTTGGGTAATGGACCCAAGTTTGTTTGATGGGTAACAGTACGAGTTATGATATATTTTTAGATAATAGTATTCTATATGGATAGTACATTTCATGCCATTTATGTTGGTATGTGGAACGTCACATAACTCCTCACGGTTTGAGAGTTATGGACTTATGAAGTTGGAGGACCCTCATATGTCATCGAGAACCCCTAAAAGGTCAAAGTAGTCAAAGTGGTTTAAGAGATTTTTAAAGGATAAATAATAAAGTGAAGTGATGAGTGTATTATAATTCAAATTGAATACAAAATAATTTTTTTCAATAATAATTTTAATGGAAAAATTAGAACTGGGTTAACCCTAAAATAAGGAAAGTCAGCCAAGTGACCTATAAGATGTTTTTAAGGAAGCTACTTGGAGAGTACAAATAAGAGTCAAGGCTCTCTCATTTAACACAGACTTGAGCATATTGAATATATATAGGTGTCTTAGGTAACGAAAGATATCTAAACTGGAATTCTGAGTGAAGGTGAAGAAAAGAAGGCCGAAATGCAAGGAATGATAAATTCTTTTGATGGTGCTTTCTAAGGTATGTTATTTACAGGTCATCTCACCA
>JZKD02S1683391.1:218866-231420 GCA_000966675.3 Picea glauca
GTGATGGTATTGGTCATTTTGCTAACAAATGTCCTCATAAGAAAAAGAGAAATGATGAAGGTTACTCAAAAGGAAGACAAACATATAAAGGTAAAAGAACTACAAATAAATTTTTTAAGAAAATATTTTGCACCAAAGAAGACATCTCATCATCAGATGAAGATGAAGTCAGTGACAGTGAAACAGGGAGAGTTCTACTCATGGCAGTAGAAGACACTGATAAATAAGACTCCGAAGAAGAATACAAAGAAGCATATGAAGAAGAAACTGAAGAGGCAAAAGTTGACTTCCGAAAAGACTTAATGAGTACCATAGAAGTTATCAGAAGAGAAAAGAAGAAAAACAAGAAACTACAAGCATAACTAGATAAGAAAAAATACACTCAAGAATTAGAACAAATGATCACAAAATTGAAGGTTCAAATAGAAGAAGATAAAAGAATTGAAGAAGCACTAAAAGAACTGCTAGAAGGAAAGGACATGATCATTGGAAACTTGGAAGCAAAGATTGTCACACTAAGAAAGGATATTCAAAAGAAAAATATGCAGAATAGCTCAAAAGTTCTGGATGACATTATCAGCAGTCAAAAATCTCATATTGACAAGTCTGGACTTGGATACAATCAGAAAGAAAATGGATCAAGCTCCAAAAAAATAGACCAAGAAACAAATCCAAAAAGCTTTGCAGAAACAATCAAAGGGGATAAAAATATATACAAGGAAGATTACAGAGACACTCCTCCACCGAGAAGATTCAGATTTAAGAATCAACAATAGATAGATAGGCCTCAAGAATAAGAAGGCTTCATAAGAGCACCTCCTTTCATAAGATCTTCAACTACTAGGTATCAAACTATATTTTTTGGTTTATGTTATGCATGTAATAATTTGGGACATAAAGCTGTAAATTGCAGAGCTAACAACAGGAACAATAACTACTTTGAGAGCCATACACAAAGGAATTATTCAAGAATACCTAGTAAAACACAGAGAAGAAGTTACAACAGGTTTGAATCTTTGAGCACCGAAGTGGAATGTTACAAATGTAACAATTTTGGACACATGGCCAAACATTGCAAAATGACGGTCCCTCCTAAATAACCTCAATAGAGTCACAAAGAAGAACCTCAGAAAATGACATGGATAAGAAAGCAAGATCAGTATAGCAATGAATAATGCACAGTTGCTCTACAAGATAAACAGAAGAAACGTGGTTGGTATGTTGACAGTGGATGTTCAAAACACATGACAAGTGATAGAGACAAGTTTCTTACATTACGAAAGGAAATATTTCGATCAGTATCCTTCAGAAATGATGATTCAACCAAAATCATTGGAAAAGGCACAGTCCGAATTAGGAACAAGAATGAAAAGGCATAAAATGTTCTACTAGTAGAAGATATGAAACATAATCTTTTAAGTGTGAGTCAAATGTGTCACCAATTTCATAAAGTTACTTTCAATTCACAAAAGTGTGAGATAAGAAAAGAAGGTTCAGGGAAATTGGTCGCTACAACTGCAAGAACTTCAAGCAACACATATGTGTTAAGCATAATTGGAAATGAAAAGTGTTGTCTAGGAAAGGAAGAATGAAAGTTGGCTATGGCACAAAAGAATGGATCACATGCATTTTGATAACCTTTTCAAAGTCAACAAAAGAGAATAAGTCAGAGAAATGCCCCATATTATGAAACCAACCAACACTTTATGCAAGCATTGCCAACAAGGAAAACAAACAAAGACTAGGTTCAAATCAAAGGAATATTCAACAACAAAACCACTAGAAAATGTGCATACTGATCTAGTTGGACCAACTACAACAAAAGGATTAAAAGGTGAGAGATACTATATGTTATTATTTGATGATTATACAAGAATGACTGCAGTTTGCTCTCTCAAGAACAAGTCAGAAGCTTTTGAAAACTTCAAGATCTACAAGGAAATGGTTGAAAATGAGATGGATTCAAGAATCAAATGCTTAAGATCGGATAATGGAGGAGAATTCACCTCAAAGGAATTTATGGACTACTGCAACAATCATGGAATAAAAATGCAACTCTCCGTCGCTAGGACACCTCAACCTAATGGAGTTGTTGAAAGAAAGAACAAGACAATACAAGAAATGGCTCGGACAATGATAATGGATTCAAAGTTGACATATATTTTTTGGACATAGGTAGTGCATACAATGTTTCACATTCAAAATAGATTAATGCTCAGAAACAACACTAATAAAACTCCCTACGAGCTATGGAAAGGAAGACCAGCAAATGTGAAGCACTTCAGAGTTTTTGGAAGCAAGTGCTACATAAAAAGAGAAGATGGCAGAATGGGAAAGTTTGACTCTTGTGTGGACAAAGGAATAATTGTTGGTTACTTAAGTACAAGGAAAGCATACAAGTGTTACAATATAATATTAAAGAAAGTTGTGGAAAGCATCAACGTAACAATTGATGAAACAAGCAGACCAGAATCAAAGGAAGAAGAAAACAAATCAATGGAACCACTTTTCGAAGAAGTTGAAAAAAAAGTAGAAGAGGAAGATGAAGATAAAGATGAAGAGAATTTGACAGAATAAGAAGAGAAAGTTCAACAAGTATCTCCAAAGACACCTAGAAAATGAGTACAGAAGAATCATCCTTCAGATCAGATTATTGGAAACAAAGATGCAGGAGTTGTGACTAGAAGAAAAGTCTGTTCACCAGAACAAACACACCTAGCACTCTTATCTACAATTGAACCAAAATGTTTTGAAGAATCTAGCAAGGATGAATTTTGGAATAAGGTCATGGATGAAGAATTGGATCAAATAGAGAAAAATTACAGTTGGGAATTGGTTCCAAGACCAAAGAATAAGAATGTGATTGGCACAAAATGGGTTTTCAGGAATAAATTGAATGAAGATGGAGAGGTTACAAGGAATAAAGATAGATTGGTATGTAAAGGATATGAACAGATTGAATGAATCAACTTTGAAGAGACATTTTCCCTAGTTGCCAGAATGGAAGCAATCTGTTTGCTTTTAGCTTATGCATGCTCCAAAAATGTTAAAGTATATCATGTGGACGTAAAATCAGCTTTTCTGAATGGGGAACTTGAAGAAGAAGTCTACATTGAACAACCAAAATGATTTCAGTTGTTAGAGAACACAAACTATGTGTGTAAATTAAAGAAGGCCTTGTATGGTCTAAAACAGGCTTCTAGAGCATGGTACTTTAGACTGGATAAGTATCTGTAGCAGACGGGGTTCAGAAAAGGAAGTGCAGAAAACAACCTCTACATCAAGGTAAGTCAAGGTAATATTTTATTAATTGAAGTTTATGTTGATGATATTATTTTTGGTAGTGATGATGACAGGTTAAGCCAGAAATTTGAAAAAGACATGCAAAATGAATTTGAAATGTCATTACTTGGAGAACTATCCTTCTTTCTGAGACTTTAGATACGTTAAAGAAACCAAGGAATTTTTATTTCTCAAACCAAGTATATCAGAGAAATGCTAAATAGGTTCAGAATGAAAGATTGCAAACCAGTTATCACTCCCATGCAAACCAGTTGTAAGTTGAGGAAAGATGATGATTCGAAGTCTACAGATTAGAGGCAATACAGGTCAATGATTGACAACCTACTATATGTGAAAACATCTAGACCAGATGTGATGTAGGCATTTGGACATGTGGCACAATTTCAAGCAGCACCAAAGGAATCACATGTATTAGCAGTAAAGAGGATCTTCATATATCTCAAAGGAATAGAAGAGTTTAGATTATGGTATCCAAAAGGAAAAGATCTATCAGTTATTGCATACATGGATGCAGATTGGGCAGATTGTATTGATGATAGAAGAAGCACCAGTGGAGCATCGTTCTACTTAGGTGAGTGTTTGGTATCATGGCTAAGAAAGAAACAATCACTAGTATCTCTATCTATAGTCGAGACATAGTATATTGCAGTAGCAACATGTTGTACACAGATTCTTTGGATGAAACAAACTTTGACAGATATACAGGTTGAGTATGATGAGCCAATTCCAATATATTGTTATAATACAAGTGCCATCAGTATCTCAAAAAACCCGATGATGCACTCCAAGATGAAGCACATTCCAATAATGTATCACTTTCTATGGGAACATGTTGCAGAAAAGAACATCAAAGTTGAGTATGTGGGCACAAAAGAGCAAGTGGAACAAATCTTTACAAAACCACTTCCATGGGAAGCCTTTGAATATCTTCGCCAAAGACTTGGAGTTATGTCTACTCCAAAATGAATTCTTTTTGAATTCTTATCTTATATGTCATAGATGTACACGAGGAAACACCATAAGAGGACAGTTCAGTCAGGGGGAGCAGCCCCGGATGGAAAGATACATTTTCCATTGATGACAAAAGGGGAGATATTTATCAAATGTAGAGGATAGAGGCATGGTTCCAGGGGGAGTAGATTTATCAGATGCAGAGGACAGAGGGATAGTTCCAGGGGGAGCATGAGTGATATGATTTCATTATTGCATCAGAGTTTTCCATCAATGCCAAATGGGGATATTGTTGATTAAAGTTGGTTGTCATTGATGTCAACCCTTGAAGAAAGCCTCATAGCACAAAGGTTTGGGTAATGGACCCAATATTGTTTGATGTAAATATGACTCATTATTACTTTGTGATGGTTAATAAGAAGTAAATATGGATGAACTCCAAAGTGGTCCCCTTATGGTGAAAGTCATCATGGGAAGACGCTTTGCAGAGTAAGAGAACCCATGCTTAATTGTGGAATAATGAGATGAAGGACAATGAATTTTTCAGGGAAAATATCCTAGATGGATAGTGCTTGTCATGCCATTTTCAGTGGTATGTGGAACGTAACATAACTCCTCATAGTTAGAGAGTTATGGCCATGAGAAGTTGGAGACCCGAGGTTTGGGTAATGGACCCAAGTTTGTTTGATGGGTAATGGTATGAGTTATGATATATTTTCATATAATACTATTCTATATGGATATTACATGTCATTCCATTTCTGGCGGTATGTGGAACATCACATAACTCCTCACGGTTTGAGAGTTATGGCCTTACGAAGTTGGAGGACCCTCATATGTCGTCTAGAAGCCCCAAAAGGTCAGAGTAGTCAAAGTGGTTTAAGAGATTTTTAAAGGATAAATAATAAAGTGAAGTGATGAGTGTATTATAATTCAAATTGAATGCAAAATAAATTATTTCAATAATAATTTTAATGGAGAAATTAGAAGTGGATTAACTGTAATATACCAGATATAAAATGTATGCAGAACATAAGTAAAATGCTAGTAATGGAAAAATAACATCAATATAACCAGAACATTCACCACAATAACATTGAAATGATACAAGAATAACAACATAAATAGTACTTTGAATCTGAAAGCAATGCTCACAAGCCTCTTCGAGGGGGAAACCTCCAGTTGAGCAGAGCTCTATTACAATAATATCCAAGTTAGGGTTCTCATACCCTTGAATCCTATTTATACTAAAAAGAAGCATCTAGAGGAAGATCCTTCTAGAAGCGGAAGCTTCTATTAGGTCTTCTTACATCTACCTTATTCTATTTTATTGAAAGGCATTATTAATATTGACCTTTATTACATACGAATATATTGTTCTACCTATGTGCGGGTTAGGATCCTAACATGTCCACCCCCTTAAAAACAACCTTGTCCTCAAGGCTTGAGATGAGGAAATTGCTACAGAATGGTAGCTAGTTCCCAAGTGGCGTCTATTGGAGTTGTATATTTCCACTATACTAGAACTTCCTTGATGGTTCTATGATGTAGGCAACACTCACGCTAGTCTAAAACTGCTTCTGCCTGTAGCCAAATGGATCCTTCTTCAGCTAACTCTGGAAGGTTGGTTTGAATTTGGCACTTAGCTCCAATCACCTTCTTTAAGCATGAAACATGAAAAACAGGATGTAGCTTCGAATTGTTGGGGAAAGATAATTGATATGCGACTTGTCCCACATGCTTGACTACGGTATAAGGACCATAAAATTTGGGTGCTAGCTTCTGACAATGCTCGGCCTTGAGGGAAGTTTGCTTGTAATGTTGCAGTCGAAGAAACACCTGATCCCCTTCTTCAAATTGATGTTCAGAGAGACCTTGATCTTCTTGTTGCTTCATACGATTCAATGCCATGACCAAATTCTCTTTGAGGGTATAGAGAATAGCCTCTCGAGCTGTAAGTGTTAGGTCAACCGCCTGGACCTTCGAGGCACCCGGTAAGTATGAGAGAACTGAAGGTGGCTTCTGTCCATATACCGCTTCAAAAGGAGTCATGCGTGTAGCTATATGGTATGAAGTGTTGTACCACCATTCAACTAGGGGTAACCATTGAGCCGATTGATTTTGCATTTTTGAGGAAAAACACCTCAAATATGTTTCCAAACACTTGTTGACAACTTCCGTTTGGCCATCAGTCTGGGGATGATAAGTTGTGTTGCGATGCAATTCGGTGCCTTGTATCTTGAACGGTTCTTGCCAAAAATTTCTTGTGAAAGTTGGGTCGTGATCATAAACAATAGAGTGCGGCATGCCATGAAGGTTGAAGACTTGATCCATGAATATTTGAGCCACTGTGGATGTTGTAAACATGTGTTGAAGGGCACATAAATGAGCATACTTGGAAAGGAGATCAACAACCACCATGATGATGGATTTATTTCCCGATTTGGGTAAGCCGGTAATAAAATCCATAGAGATATCCTTCCAAATAGCAAGTGGAATCAGGAGTGGTTGTACTGTGACCGACAATTTGACTGTTTCTTCCTTGTTGCATTGACAAACATCACATTCAGCTACAAAATTACAAATGTCCTATTTCATACCATCCTAGAAAAAGGAACTTTTGACCCTGTCATAGGTTTTGGTGAACCCGGAGTGCCCTGTTGTTGGTGTCACATGAAGCTCAGAAAGTACCGTGGATTTAAGTTTTGATTGTTTACTTAAATACAAACGGCCTTTGTATCGAAGTTCCTCATGGAGCCAAGAGTACCCTGGGGAAGCTAGAGCCTTGGGCTACAATTGGTGGATCAACTGTGAACTTTTGGGATCTTGTAGCCATTCCTGGCGAACGACTTGGAGCCAATCTGATACAATGAATGAAAGAGAAAAAAGGGATCCTTCGTCTTCATATTTTCGGGAAAGTGCATCCACAACCACATTGTCTTTTCCTTTCTTATAAATGATCTCATAATCATATCCAAAGAGTTTCTTCACCCATTTTTGTTGTTCTGGGTAGGAAATGTGTTGTTACAGAAAATACTTGAGGCTTTCATGGTCTGTCTTAATTTGGAAATGTTACCCCAATAGATAAGGATGCCACAGATCCACGACATGGAGAATAGCCAACATTTCCTTTTCATAGATGTATTTTCCTAGATTTCTTTCAGATAGTTGCTTGCTGGTAAATGCCAAAGGTCAACCCTCTTGCATAAGGACATCACCAATTCCTTTCCCCGAGGCATCACATTCCAACACAAAGTTCTTTGTGAAATCGGGAAGGGCGAGGACTGGAGTGGTGCACATGGCCATTTTCAAGGTCTGAAAATCTTGAGCAGCGGCTGAAGTCCAAGTGAAAGAGTTTGTTTTGAGGAGAGTAGTGAGAGGTGCTTAAATCTTCCCATAATTATTAACAAACTTGCAATAATACCCTGTTAAGCCTAGAAATCAATGCAAGCTCTTAAGAGTCTTTGGGTGAGGCTAGTCTTGCATAGCTTCAATCTTTTTAGGATCCACATTAACGCCATCTTTGCCAACCAGATGACCCAATTATTCTACTTCTAAGGCGCCAAAAGCACATTTAGACTGTTTTAGCTAAAGTTGGTGCTGAGAGAGTGGATGGAGAACTCGATCCACATGAGAAAGATGGTCTATCCAGGTTTTTCTATAGATGAGGATATCATCAAAGAAAACTAAGACAAAATGGAGGAGAAAAAGATGGAAGACATGATTCATGAGGCTTTGGAAGGTGGAGGGGGCATTACACAAGCCAAAGGGCATGACCAAAAACTCATAGTGTCCCTCATGAGTTCTAAAGGTAGTCTTGGGAATGTCTGCGTCTTTCATACATATCTGGTGGTAGCCCGAACGAAGATCCAATTTACTGAAGAATTGGGTGCCACTCAATTCATCTAGGAGGTCATCAATGATAGGAATGGGGAATTTGTCTTTGATGGTAAGTTTGTTGAGGGCACAAAATTCAGGACACATTCGCCAAGAACCTTCTTTATTCAGGACCATGACCACAGGAGATGAGTAGGGGCTCGTACTAGGGCGGATAACGCTTGCATTAAGGAGTTCCTGGACCATTTTATCAATTTCATTTTTTTGGGAAAAGAGGTGATGATACAGACAGATATTGGGAGGAAGGCTTCAAGGTACAAGGGGAATGGAATGATCATGAACACCACGGGAAGGAGGGAGGCCTTGGGGAGTGGAAAAGACCAGTTGATGTTTAGAAAGGATGGCTTGGAGGTCTTGCGGTACTGAGGGTGTCTATGTTGCTTGTATGGCATGGAGTTGGGAGATAACACTAGAATGACCCGTTTTAAGCAACTTTTCCATGCGATGGGAACTAATGATCTTAGGTGAACTGACGATGATGCCTTGGAACTTATATTGGTCACCCTCTTGGTCGAATTGCATGGTTAAGTATTTAAAATCCATGAGAATGGGACCCAAAGTCCTTAGCCAGTCTACACCCAACACAATGTCACAACCTCCCATGTCGATAGAAAACATATGGGATTTCAGGTGGTAGTCACCAATTTGGAGATGCACATTTTCACAACGCCCTCCACATTTCATGGAACCACCATTGGTAATCATGATTTGGAAATTATTGACGGCATGGATGTAGCAATGAGTTTCTTGGGCAATGCAACGATGAATACAATTATGGGTGCTGCCACTATCAACCAGAATGATGACCTTCCGATGCTTTATGTAACCGATTAGCTTGAGGGTTTGGGGAGCGGAGAAGCCAGTGAGAGCATTGAGGGAAATGATTGGTTCTACTTTGGGAGGGTTTGATGGAGGGGTTATGTCAGTGGATTTAGATGACTCAGACACAGAGGGAGTTTATTCATCTTCTTCTGAAATCTCCTCATAGATGGCCATAAAAATATTTTGTTCTTTACACTTGTGGCCAGGGAAATATTTCTCATCATAGTTATAACAAAGGCCTTTGAGTTGGCGTTCAGCCATTTCATCCCTGGTCAATTTTTGGATCTTTAGTGGAGCAGAGGGAGTAGTGGGATTTACTAGTTTAGGGTGAGGGATAAAGGAGGGTTTGCGGTTTTGAGAAGATACAACCTATTGTGCTTCTTTAGCTATTTTGGTAGCCTCCACCCAACTCTCAAGCCGAGCCATGAGGACATGGGCCTGAATTTCATCCTTGAGGCTGCTGACAAAACACTCTCGGAAAAAGGCATCATACATGCCCTCTGTTCTAAAATCCAGGCACTTAAAGGCAGCTATAAAGTCTTCCATTATTCCTAATTGTTTCATCTTTTTCAAATGACCCAAATGGTTGGTGTCAGTTTCAAAGCATTCATAAAGCTCTTCCACAGAGTGTGTCCAAGCAATATACCCTTGACGTTAAGTTTTTCTCCATTGCCCCCATTGCCAACATTCTTAATCTAGATGGAGAACACCATACCAGAGTTTGGCCTAGTCATCTGTAATGTCGTATAAAGAGAAGTAATGTTCCATTTGGGTTACCTAACTAGTGGGGTCCGAGCCATCAAATTTGGTCACATCCACCCGCAAAAGGCGTAGGTCACTTTGAAAGTGATGGTTCTACAAGGTATGGGAATGAGAGGAATGGTCACCTTCAGTATGTGGAGTTGAGGAAGAGGAAGGGTTATCTGTAGGGATATGCAGTTTGGTGCAGAGTGTCGAAAAGACTGATTCAAGCTGGGTGGTGAGGTCTTGTTTGATTTTCCCCATTGAGGATTGTGTGGTTGTATTGATGGAGGTAACATTGGCACTGAGTTGTTTCACTTCTTTTTGGGTCTCAATGAGACCAGATTGCAAGGTGTTGAAGCAAGCTTCCAAGTCTTGGCTATGAGTATGGGCCATGAGGATGAGGAAACTGAAAAGGGGTAGGCGCGATAAAATATTTTGGCTAAAAAAATGATATGGATGAGTGTGATAAGGGCTAAGAGATGAATCCAATGGAATGGGTCTCAAATAATGGTGAAAAAATTTCTAGACTTTTTTTTTTTTTTTTTACAGAGTTATACTTCGATCTGAAGAATACCACAGAGAGAAAATGCCCAAATTCTTAACCAGAAAGAAATGTGTATTTAATTGGCAACCTGAACACAGTTGAGCAACAATAGATCTTGTCTGTTTTAATTTTTTATTGTTTCTGTACCCCAAGGGTTAGGTAATCAAGGGTTCTACAGACAAGGGTTTGCCCTGTGCTATAGCTCTCTGATATACGTGTTGGGTCCAATAGTAGTACTCGGCCCAATATCTCAGGGAAATAACTAAGGAGGATAGATTGTACCCTTATCCATACTACCCGACTACCTAGGTACTAGAGAGTATCTTCCCGAGTGTTGTTCTCGGTGACACTATAGAAGTCAGTTGACCGATCGATTTATTTAAATAGGGCTTCATGTAATCTAGGTCGATTCGTATACAGGTGTTGTTTGATGCACTACCACTCGAAGGGGTACCAACAGGGGTTACAAGGGTGGCCAACATATGTGCTCTTTAGTACCACTTGTATTCCCTGTGTGTATGAATTCCTCAACCATGAGTTTATGCGTGTAACGACAAATCTCTGTGGCTTAAAGACGCCAGAATACATCTCTACCCTAAAAAAAGAAAATTAACCCACATTTTTTGCCAAGGAAAGTTCTTTGATACCAGTTGTAATATACCAAATATAAAATGTATGCAAAATAGAAGTAAAATGCTAGTAATGGCAAAATAACAACAATATATCCAGAACATTCACCACAATAACACTGAAATGATACAAGAATACCAATAGAAATAACACTTTGAATTTGAAAGCAATGTTCACAGGCCTCTTCGAGGGGGAAAATTGCAGTTGAGCAAAGCTCTATTACAATAATATCCAAGCTAGGGTTCTCATAACCTCGACTCCTATTTATACTAAAAAGAAGCATCTAAAGGAAGATCCTTCTAGAAGCAGAAGCTTCTATTAGGTCTTCTTACATCTGCCTTATTCCATTTTATTGAAAGGCCTTATTAATATTGACCTTTATAACATATGAATATATTTTTCTACTTATGTGCGGGTTAGGACCCTAACATTAACTCTAAAATAAGGAAAGTCAGCCAAGTGACCTAGAAGATGTTTTTAAGGAAGCTACTTGGAGAGTATAAATAAGAGGCAAGGCTCTCTCATTTAACACACACTTGAGCATATTGAATATCTGTAGGTGTCTAACGTAACCAAGGATATATAAACTATAATTCTGAGTGAAGGTGAAGAAAAGAAGGCCGAAATGCAAGGAAGGATAAATTTTTTTGTTGGTGCTTCCTAAAGTATGTTATTTACAGGTCATCTCCCCATTTTCGCTATAACATTTTTTATATAATAATTCAGACCGCGAAATTTCTATGTCATTGAGAAAACATATCCAAGTATCTGCATTAAAACATTCAGCTTGTGGGTCATTGTATTTTGGGAGTTACACTCCGTGGAAAATAGGGTTTGTGACTAGTCCTGAAACTAGTCAAAAACAGGTGTTTCTGGTAAGAACGTCGCAACTTATTCATAACAGATCCAAATTTAGTGGGACAAAATGTGTTGGTTAGGGTACAGTCTTTAATATTATATGTAACATTTTTAGATCAATTCAACAAATATTCCGTGCGGGGCACACCCTACAAGGTCGATCTATAGAATAAGCCAGAATTCAACAAGGTATGCCATTTTTTCTATAACTCCTTTTTTGAGGGGTTCCAAGTAGTGAAACTTGGAGGAATTGCATAAACACACTGAAGAACATTGTTTATCAGGTTAAGATATTTATACATTACAGGTACAAAGTTATGATTACTTCAATTTAGGGTTGTTGACTAATCTAAAACTAGGCATGTGAGACTAAAGAAAGGTTTGATGAAAATGCTAGTCTCTTATTGTTAAAGTTAAGGAAGGTTTGCAGGAATATGATCATATACACTAGGTCTATTATAGAGCTAAAAATCATATTTGGATAATGAAATTGATGATGGATTTTGGTTGAGTTACTTGTTGAGTACATGGTTGAGACAAGTAGTTGATGAGTTGGCACATACATGAGGTGTATAGTTGATGATGTTGGTTGATGAGTAGTTGACACATGATTGGTACATACTTGGTACATGTTTGGATGCACTTGTTTATGGTACAGGTTAATTATAGGTTGTTTGGTACAGTTTGGTACATGGTTGATGCACTTGTTTATGGTACAGGTTGATTACAGGTTGAGGTACAGGTTGATGCATGGTTGATGCATGGTTCAGATTTATTGGTACAAATTTACAGTGGTATATCTCAC
>JZKD02S1683391.1:231470-251033 GCA_000966675.3 Picea glauca
GGATAGGTGGTTGTAACCACGTTTTGGTTGTAGCCGAAGAAGATAGGGGGTTGTAGCCTCCTTTTGGTTGTATCTAGATAATTGGGGAGTTGGATCTTCCCTCAGGTTGTAGCCTGAGAAACTCGGGGGTTGGATCCTCCTTCTCGTTGCAGCTGGAAAACAAAGGAAGTTGGTGTTGAAATATTGTAACTGTAAATATTATTCTTATTATTATTGATATCTTATTCATAGGATCAATCCCCGTTGTGGATTGATTATGTCGTTTATTGTAATAGGACCAAATCCCCTTTTGTGGATTGGTCAACAGACAACTATAATAGGCATAATAAGAAGTTGGCTCCAACAGTTAATAAGAAGACCCAAAAATATAATAAAGGTGGGTTTACCCACTCAGTTGGAGAAGTCAACCCTGTCAGTGAAGAGACACTTCACACATGCCAAACTTGTATAAATAAAGGATACTAGCGCCTCATTTGGACACAACTCACTTGCTCAGTTTGAGAGACAAGTTCTGATCTGTTACTGGCAAAGGAGAGAGAGAGTGGCACATATATTGGGAGAGGACTTTCTGTTTTAGCATAGAGATCTCTTAGCATTGTATCGACTATCTATATTAAGGAAGTTTTGTTGGGTTTTCTTCCCACAGAGGGTTTCCTAGGATAAATGTTGTGTCTCTTGTGATTGTGTATTTCTCAGTGATTTTAGATTATGCTATTGTTATCTAATGAAATGCAGACATCTATAATAATGTATTAAACATTAACATGGTATCAAAGACAAGATGAAGGAAGCATATTTTGCAAGAGGAAAAACGTCATTGTTGTAGTACCTGCAAATTAGGGTGTTTCAAAAGTGAATCTTTTCAACCCTAAAACTATCTAGAAAGTTGTACCCTCCCATAAGGATCAATTTGGCATCATCAACGCACCTTTTCAGTGGTTGGATCTCCCGGGAAGTGAAACCCTAGTTTCACAAAGTACCAAAAAGTACCAGAAAACCAGTACCAAAAGTACCAGAAGTACCAGAGGTACCAGAAGCATCGGTCCAAAAATCCGCAGGTCAGATTTGAAGGGGAAAAAGTTGGATTTTATTAGATCCAAACACACCAAGAAACTCGCCTCAGCCAAGCACATCTCTTGGTAAGTTCAAATTTTGATTTTGATCACTTTCATTTTTTGGTCATTTTCCTAGCTCCAAGTAAAGATGTCTGCAAGCATTAAGCTTGTTGACAAGTTAGAAGGAGTGGAAAACTTCTTTGCCTGGAAGTATAGGATTGGTATCATTCTTGAAGAGAATGAGCTAGCAAGATTCATCAAGAAAGAATTATCGAAACCCGAAGATGCTGCAGAAAAGGTAAAGCATCAAAATGACACAATAAGGGCCAAAAGAATCATTGTAGATTCAATCAAAGACCATCTGATCCCTTATGTGTCATCTAAGAAGACCTCGAAAGAAATGTTTGATTCCTTGACCAAATTATATGAAGGGAAGAACATAAACCGGAAGATGAATCTCAGAACCCAACTGAAGAATACAAGGATGCAGAAAGGAGAAATGATTCAGGAATATTTCTCTGGAATCTCAGAATTCAAAGAATAGCTAGAAGCTATTGGAGATACCATAGATGAATATGAACTTATAATGACGGCCCTAAATGGTCTCACAAGACCTTGGTATTATTTTATCCAGACGATATGTTCCAGAAAGGAGAAATTGAAGTTCGACAGCCTATGGGAAGAATGCATCCAAGAAGAAACAAGAGTAACAAATCGAGAAGTTTTACTAGTAAGGGATGATGATCAAGCCCTAGCCACCCACACCAAAGGTGGAAGGAAGAAACCCTACTTCCAAAAGGAGACTCATAAAGAGCCTCAACAATCAAATAAATTCAATCATAAAGAATCTCATCCAAGGAGATTTCAGAAGAAAGGACAACGAAAGGAAAGTGACTACTCATCTGTACAATGCTATCATTGTGACAAGATGGGACACATTGTGAATTTTTTTCCAGCCAGATGAGAAGAATACAATAGAAAACAAAAGAGGCTTCATGCCCATGTAGCCGAAGACAAAGAGCCACCCGCAAAGATGATGAGAGAAGAGATCAAAGACCATGTGTTGATCTCAGTCCTCTCAGGATCTGTAACACCTGGAGAGGACTCTTGGCTCATTGATAGTGGTGCATCCAAGCACATGACGAGACAAATAAATATTCTCTCTTGTATCTCAGAGAAGAAGTTTTCTTATAAAGTGACAATTGGTGATGATTATTAGTATCCCATCAAGGGAGTGGGAGAATCAAACCATAAACTGAATTCAGGGAATTCACTAAAAATGAAGGACGTACTATATGTACCAGGCTTGAAGAAGAACCTACTCTCCATTTCAACTTTAGAGAAGAAAGTCTTAAGAGTTGCCTTTATAGATGGAGAAGTTCTTATGTGGGCTAAGGGAGAAACTTTAAATCAAGCAATCGTCATTGGAAATGAAGAAAATGGCTTATATAAATTAAAGGGTCACTCAGAGGCTGCTATGACTCATGCCATTGAAAACTCATGTGAACTTTGGCATAGAAGACTAGCCCACATCAACTCCAAGGTGCTACCATACATATGCAAGGTGGTCACAGGTTTACCAGAACTCAAAGGTGATCATAAAGGCGTATGCAATGGATGTGCACAAGGGAAGAATATCAAGAACCCTTTTCCAAAGTGGGAAAAAAAGACATAAGGAGTCTTAGAACTCATCCATTCAGATGTGAGTGGCCCAATGCCATCATCCTCCATTAGCGGGTATGTATATTATGTATCATTTATTGATGATTACTCTCATAAAACCTGGATATGTTTCTTGAAGACTAAAGATGAAGTGTTCAGTAAGTTCAAGGAATTCAAATCCTTGATAGAGAACCTTTCTAAAAGAAATATCAAGATACTCAGGTCAGATAATGGAGGATAATATACCTCAAAAGAATTTGTGAACTTCTGCAAAGATGTTGGTATCAAGAGGGAACTCACTACTCCCTATAATCCCCAACAAAACGGTGTAGCTGAATGGAAGAACAAAACCATACTTGAAGCTATGAAGACTATGATCCATGATCAAGATCTTCTGATATGCTTATGGGTAGAAGCAACAATGATAGTTGTTTATGTGCAAAACCAACTATCCCATAGTGCACTTGGGCTCAAGACACTGGAAGAGATGTTCACCAGAAAGAAGCCAGAGGTAAGCCATCTTAAAAAATTTGGTTGTCCAGTGTTTATTCATATACCTAAAGAAAAGAGAAACAAGCTGGACCCTTCAGGAAAGAAGGGAATATTTGTGGGATACTGTGAGGTCTCCAAGGCCTTCAGAATCTATATACTAGGTCAACATCACATTGAGATCAACAAGGATGTGATCTTTGATGAAGATGCAATGCTCAAGAAATCTAAAATATGCCAGCTTGAAGAGGTATATG
Source organism: Picea glauca (assembly GCA_000966675.3). Taxonomy (NCBI): domain Eukaryota; kingdom Viridiplantae; phylum Streptophyta; class Pinopsida; order Pinales; family Pinaceae; genus Picea; species Picea glauca. Next base: position 234,934 of record JZKD02S1683391.1, read on the forward strand.
AAGAGGAACCTGTAATCCCCCATACTTCAATGAGGGAGGTTCCCAGAGCTATAGAACCAGAGAGGTAAGTCGTAACTTCCCCTGATGAGGAAATTCTAGAAGACCATGATATAGTAGAAGTACAAGAACCTCCTCAGATGAGGATCCTCCATAAAAGAAAGCCAGCCTAGGTTAGAGATCTTATTCAAGATGGAGAGAAGTACGGTGTTCCCCAAGGAACCACGAGACATGTGAAAAGACCAAAGCCATTCTCCAGTTATATGGCTTTGATGTGTGACTTCCTAGAAGAGGAGCCTACCTATTTTGAAGAAGCCATTCAAAGGAAAGAATGGGCAGATCCCATGACAGAGGAATACCAATCCATAATGAAGAACGAAGTATGGTAAATAGTTCCGAGACCGAAAAATAAAGATGTGGTATCCTCCAGATGGCTCTTCAAAATAAAACATGCTGCTGATGGAAGTATTGAGAAGTATAGAGAAATATTTGTCGCTAGTGGCTTTTCCCAGAAGGAAGGCATTGACTATGAAGAGACATTCACTCCTATGGCCAGATACACTTCAATCAAGACCATCATAGCTCTTGCAACTAAGATGAAGTGGAAGCTGCACCAGATGGATGTGAAGACAATTTTCCTAAACGGTGTCATCGAAGAGGAAGTGTATATAGAGAAACCTCAAGAATTTGAGGTTGAAGACAGGAAGTCTCATGTCTGCAGATTGAAGAAATCCTTATATGGATTGAAGCAATCTCCTAGAGCTTGGTATGGCCGTATAGACAGTTTCTTGATGAGCTTAGGCTTTACCAAGAGTAAAGAAGACTCAAGTCTCTACTTCAAAATTATGGATAATGAGCCAGTAATCTTACTGTTATATGTGGATGACTTATTGTTAATTGGAGAAGAAAAGCTCATCGTTGAATGTAAAAAGAGACTTGCATCGGAATTTGAAATGAAAGAACTCAGCCTAATGCATTACTTCTTAGGTCTTGAGGTATGGTAGAGTCCTGAGAGGATCTTCCTTAACCAAGGGAAGTACACGGTTGAAATCTTAAAGAGATTCAATATGCTGGAATGCAAGCCCATGGAAGCAAAGTTGAAGCTGTTAGTCGATACGTCGTCAGAATTGATTGATGCCACACTGTATAGACAGATTATTGAATTGATGATGTACCTGACGAACACCTGACTAGGCATTTGTTTTTCCGTGAACACCTTGAGTCAGTTTCTGGTAGAACCCAGACGTGTTCACCTAGTGGCTGCAAAACATGTGATGAGGTACCTCAAAGGTACGATAGATTATGGTCTCAGCTATGATGGAGATCATGATTTCACATTGAGTGGATATACTGATGCAGATTGGGCATGAAGTGTTTCTCACAGGAAAAGCAATTTAGGATGTTGTTTCAGTTTGAGATTAGCTATGATCTTGTGGTAGAGTAGGAAGCAATCTAGTATTGCTCTTAGCACAGCGGAAGCAGAATACATTGTTGCATGTTCTTCTAGCTGCAAAGCTATATGGCTTCGAAAGTTGTTGATAGTCCTATTTGATTTGGAGATGAGAGCAATCGTGATTCTATGTGACAACCAGAGCTGCATAAAGACGACAGAGAATCTTGTATTCCATGACAGGTCAAAGCACATAGAGATCCTCTATCATTACATCCGCGACATGGTATAGAGAGGAGCCTTGAAGCTCTAGTACATTATCACGGATGAATAGGTTGATGACGTGTTGACCAAGACTCTATCTCGTGTAAAGTTTGAGTACTTCCGAGATAAGCTTGGCATATTCTGAAAGGACCTTCCTCGAAAGGGGGAGTAGATGTGATGTTCCTTGCTTCTGACCTAGGTGTCAGATGGAAAGCAAGATGAGATGTGTTCCTTGCTTCTGACCTAGTTGTCAGACGTAAAGCAAGATGTGATGTGTTCCTTGCTTCTGACTTAGCTATCAAATGGAAAGAAAGATGAGATGTGTTCCTTGCTTCTGACCTAGTTGTTAGACGTAAAGCAAGATGTTCCTTGCTTCTGACTAAGTTGTCAGACGTAAAGTAAGATGAGATGTGTTCCTTGCTTCTAACCTAGTTGTCAGACGTAAAGCAAGATGTTCCTTGCTTCTGACTGAGTTTTTAGACATAAAGAAAGATGAGATGTGTTCCTTGCTTCTGACCGAGTTGTTAGACATAAAGCAAGAAGAGATGTTCCTTGCTTCTGACCGAGTTGTCAGACGTAAAGAAAGAAGAGATTTTCCTTGCTTCTGACTGAGTTGTCAGACGTAAAGCAAGAAGAGATGATCCTTGATTCTGACCAAGCTGTCAGACGTAAAGCAAGATGATATGATGAGACTAGTACTAAGATTTTGGCTAGATAGTTGTGACGTAAAGCCAGTCTAGTATCCTGCTTCCAACCTGATTGTTGTGATGTAAAGTAGGACGAGTATCTTGCTTCCAGCTTGAGTGTTGTGACATAAAGCAAGATGATGAGATGAGACAAGTAATGATCTTCCAACTTGACAGTTGTGACATAAAGCCAGTCTTGTATTATGATGAGGCAGCCTTGTGTTGTGATGACGATGATGTATTAGTTTTTATACTAATATATATTGATGCAGATGATGATGGCATTCCTTTGAGAATGATATTGTTGTTGATGAAGAAAACTTCCAATGATTTATAGATACGCCAGACAAGATGATATTGATGATGTTTTCCTCCCATTTGATGCTATTGATGATGTTGTCCTCTTTCTCTCACATGATGCTGTTGAAGAATACCCTTCTTGTTAAGGGGGAGTGTTGAAATATTGTAATTGCAAAGAGTATTCTTATTATTATTGTTATATTATTCCTAGGATCAATCCCCATTATGGATTGATCATGTCAGTTATTGTAATAGGACCAAATCCCCTTTTGCGGATTGGTCAACAGACAACTATAATAGGCATAATAAGAAGTCAGCCCTAACAGTTAATAAGAATACCTAGAAATATAATAAAGGTGGGTTTACCCACCCAGTTGGAGAAGTCGGACCTGCCAGTGAAGAGAGACTTCACATGTGCCAGACTTGTATAAATAAAGGAGGCTAGTGCCTCATTTGGACACAACTCACTTGCTCAGTTTGAGAGACAAGTTCTGATCTGTTACCGGAAGTTTTAAGGAAGCATAGAGATATCTTGGCATTGTATTGGCTATCTATATTAAGGAAGTTTTGCTGGGTTTTCTTCCCCTAGAGGGTTTCCCAAGATAAATGTTGTGTCTCTTGTGATTGTGTATTTCTCAGTGATCTTAGATTATTCTATTGTTATCTAATGAAATGAAAACATCTATAATAATGGCTTAAACAATAACAATTGGTACTTCTAATGAATGTAATTCTTCAAGACATATAAGAAAAAGCATTACGTGGTTTTCTCCAAATTTAGGTTTCCACGTAAAACACTGGTGTACTGTGTATGTATGTGATTGTTTATTTCTTATTGCTAATTATTGGATAATAATTCTACATTGATATAAAAATTGAAGAAAAAGGATTATAATTATGCTATTACTGATTCACCCCCCCTCTCAGTAATCCAACGGGATTTGTCATGTCCCCATTTTTGGGTTCCCATGTTCTGTAGTGGAAATGACTTATGTGGATTGTCAATGAAGAAAAAGGGAGTCAAAGGGGTTATTTAATGCCACTTATCTAGGATATGTTATGTTTTTAAAGTGACATTAAGAAAAAATTAAATAAAGTAACTTTAGATTAATAAGTTGCTTAAACATTATCAAAAGTGAATTTTAATCTTAAAGTAAAAAGTAAAAGGGGAAGAAGGGTTATATTTGATTTAGTCAAAAAGGGGAAATTTCTAGAAGGAATGCAAGAAGGATTAAAGGAGGGGTAGTGCTTCACTTTGGCATTATGTTCTGGATTGATATATTTGGAGCTCTCTTGGAGCAAAGGTTTTCATTACAGTTTTGGAAAAAACCTTCCATTGTAGTTTAGTTTTGGTGGTGCAAGATCCACCCTAGCTAGACAAAGGAGGAGGATCCATCCAAGATTTTCACTTGAGATTTATCTTTTGTTTGGGCATCATCTTGGAGAGGGTTTGGAGGTTTGGAGTTAACCATTCTGCAGATTGGGGAAGGAACCATCTTCTAGAGGAGATTAGGGAACTACATTAGGATTTGGTTTTCAGTTTTGTATGTTTGTTGATTTTCCGCAGCTACTACAACAACCCTATACATTATATTGTGTGATCAATATTCCATTATTAATAAAGTGCCATGTTATCTCTTCTATTTTATGGTGTATTTAGATTGAATGCAACATGTTTTTCAAAATGTATATCTATGGGTTGTCTACAAAATGTTTGTAGAAAGTCCTCAATCAACTTAATAACACATGTATTTGATAAAAGAGTATAACCAGAACTACATTGGCACAACAAATCTAGCATATTCCTATTGTGGGATATTACAAGTGGATAAACTACTTTCCTTCTTACTAGGATGGCTCCTAACATACTCAAATATAAAAAATATATTAGATATAATGAGGAGTAGCGAAAGGAAGAAGAAGGAGCCCACTCACCTATAAACAAGGAGAAATGAAGGAAAATAGGGCAATGTATGGCCTTAAAATGTTCCAAAGTTTCATCTCCAAAGTATGAATGGGAGTTACATCTACAAAACAACCCAAAAATGCATGCAAATTGTTGAGTTCATGAGATAAAGGATTAATCACTTAGTTTGGAGCATAGAAAAAAATGTGAAGTGGTAGATTTTCCTTGTTGGAACAAATTGCTAAGCTTAATAGCCAAGAAGCTCCATCATTGGGTTTTGATAGAAAATAAATATTCCAAGTGATTGATTTACTTGTTGAAGTTAAATTTCTAAATATAGAGATTAGTAAGGACCAATCACTAGGTTTAAAGGTTTGCTAGCCTCCCAACCCAACAAGATTTCATTTTCTTGAGTCAATCATATGAAAATGGAAAGTTTGTTACATTTTCCTTAGGCCCATAATGGTATTTTTTTCTTGCCTCAACATTCAAAGGTAAATCACTAAATTCTGAGACTTGTTGGCCTCCCAACTTAGTGATTTATCTTTCATGAGGTAAATCATTGGCTTAGGTAGCCAACAAGATCCTCAAGTCATTGATTTCACTCTTCCACTGATGAAACACTACTTGGAGTGGAGAAAAGAATCTTGGATGATCGAAAAATTGAAATATCACTTCCTTGTAGATAATTACACCTTACATTAGCTCAACCATTGAGTTTTCATGTTTTTTGGGTGATTTCAAAAATTCTCTAGCTTAAAGGTGGTCATTGGAAGTATTAATAGCCTTGGTGCTCTCATATCTTTCCACATTTCAAAAGAATGTTTGAAACTTAGATACTAAATTCTTAACCTCATAAAAAAACATAATGTGTGAGTTTAGGATTCAAAACAATGTCTAGATAGTGCCACCAAATAATTTAAATTGAATTATATAAAAAGTGTCAACAAAACCCCTTGGTTTCCTAGATTAATAAAACCATATCTCCTTCATCTGATATCAAACATGGGGTATCCACTCAGTGAACCTGTGACATAGCATATAGATTCATGAGATATTAAAGAATACATCTAATTTCACTAGATATTGATAAATATCTCCAAAAATCCTTCTGGTGAACCCCCCTCCTAATACATCTTTCCAATCAAAAAAGATATATTTTTACTAGATGCCCCTTTTTATACCCTCGAACACCTATAAAACTTTTCATATCCAATGTCCCCACCCCCAATATCTAGAATATATAGACTCTATTTAAAAAAAAAAATTAAAATCCCCTTTTATCAATGAATGTGATAAGATATTGGTCAACAAGGTGAAGCCCTCATGCTAAAACCCCAATCTAGGATATGTATATGTCCTAGCTAAGTTAGTCAATATAGTTTGACTCTATCAAGGGTCACCATAAAACTATAAACCCCCCAACACCTATAAATCGTTGCATACCCAACATCTCCACCCCCAATATCTACAATATATTGACTCTATTTTTTTTTAAATTTTAAAATCCCCTTTTATGAATGAATGCGATAAGATATTGGTCAACAAGGTGAAGCCCTCATGCTAAAACCCCAATCTAGGATATGTATATGTCCTAGCTAAGTTAGTCAATATATTTTGACTCTATCAAGGGTCACCATGATATACCTTTATGAAATATTATGAGTGCCATGTGAAATTGTTAAGATATTGATCATATTTTGATTATAGTTTCTCATCTTACAACAAGAAGATTGATGTTACACGATATGTATAGTTAAAATGTTAATTTAATGCTATATATTTTCATATATTTTCCTTATTTGAGTACACTGTCACAACTTTCAAGAACATGTAATATAATTCAATGAGATTAAAAAGGATTAAAACGATATAAATCTTGCATGAAGGGTTAAAAGAATTTTATCTTCTTGGTGTGGAATATAATCAACATGACTTAACTAAATAGGGAAGATATAATTAAATAAATAGGGGGGTGCTTTGTGTTACTATTGTTTGGTTAGTATGGTCTTGTTGCATTATTTATTGTGAAATGAATCCATGGTCTTGCTACATTCTTTGTTGTGAAATGAATCCATGAAGTTGTTCACACTAACTGGCTAATAGGGCAGGGATGGAGAGTCTAGGGTAGATTTTGAGTGGATAAATTTATTGAAGGGAAAGGGAAGTTTGTACATTTTTGGTGGAAGTAGGATCAGGGGTCCTCAACCTTCTTGATTGGGGGGTTGGTTGGGAGGAGAGTCTCCTATCTTCCATTGATTGCTTCTATCCATGGAAGATCACAAGAAATCACCACTTATAGCTTAGATGAAACTTGGATTTGTAAGTTGTCATACATGTAAGTTGAGTTATTCTTACCAATTTTAACCACTTTAGTTAGTAACCTGAATTGACTTTTGTTTTTTTAGTGGGGGTCTGATGATTTTTTCTATCAGCAATCAACATTAATATGTAGAAATGGAACATTAGAATTTATTTGTAAAAATAACATTTGTAATTGAAGGAAATTGTAGATGCTATGGCTACCTATGCTATTGAATTGAAGCTAAAATTGCATGTTTAATGACCATGTTTATTTAGTAACCTACCAATTTTCTTCAAAATTAAATTATATTAGAAATATCAGTAAAATAATATATTCAAGTTATATTACTATGGTGAAGGCATTGTATGACCCAATGTTAGGTTATTACACATGGTATTAGAGATAAGTTGAAACATTGAGACCTTTGAGAGGTGCATAGTAATAATGATGATGATGATGATGATGATGATGATGAAATAATGATTATAATAGTAGCAAAAAAACAGGGGGTAATAAATTCTGGGTAGATTAAATTCCTATTCATAAAACCAAAAGTAAAATCTTGTACTTCTTGAATATTTTTTTATTTTGAATATTGATCCAGATTGGATCATTATATTATTTGTAACATCCCCATTATAATCCCTAGTTTAATTAATGCTTAGGTGGATATAATATGTGGTTACATCCGAGCGATGTAATATGTGAATTGTATTTCTATGTTTTGATAATAAAACGTGATGACAGGTGCTAAGGGGACATGGAAAAGAGACGGGGGTTGAATTAGTCCACAAGAGAGGGGAGTGTCTAGGGTAATGGTCAAGAGGATTCCAAAGGGGAAATACCCATGTATATTAATTTAACCCATTTTCTTGAACTTGTTAATTGTATATGAACCTTCAAATTTCTGATTGAGTGTTCCCAAAGCCAATCATTGAATACATGTAAGAGGGTGGTTGTGAGTGGTCACATCCCAGATTTATTGGGTACATGGGGGTTGAGGAAAATCATCTTTGGGAAGAGTGTGAGTTAAGAAAGGCAAGCCAAAGGGAGGAAATTTGCATGGCTTGGGACAACGGTTTTAGGGACAAGAATTTTTTGTGCATGAGAGAAAGTAGAGAGAAGGAATAAGAGCTTCAAGTTGGTGCAACCATGGAGGGCGAATTCTAGAGAAAGTTGTAATGTATTTGAAAAGTTTTGGAGGTGAAGATTGAAGAGCTAGGTTTCCAAACCTGAAGGGTGAACTCCGAAGTGAGTTGCAATATAACAATACGTGTTTGTTGTTGGATTGTTGGTAGTTTTCCTAGAAGAAAGTTCTCTTGAGTTCCCAACTGTGAGATTCCTAGCTACCTATTCCAAAGATACCCTGATAAACAAATGGCACATTACTTGGGTTAAACCTAATAAATGGATGGCACATCCCTTGGGTTATCGCTCATAAATGAATGGTGAATTCCTTGGGTTGGGAAGATCATAAGTAAGAGAGCCTGTAGAAAAATTTGGATAGTTGTAGGAGAATATCAATTGGGTTATGAGTTTTATGAGTTGTGAGTGGACTGCAAGAGACCACCCTCTTTTGTGGATTACTAGCCTCAGCTCGGGGGTGACTAGATATTGATATTTGGAACATTCAGTCTATGGTTGGGTGGAACATCCATCCCAAGCAGTTGGTTGCACATTCTTGTTTAAAGATAAGTGTTTTATCTTATTGTTGAGTTATTTACATTTGTTATTGTTGTGCATGAACTTTGTGTGAATGAGAATGACCTATATGTTGTTGTAATGAGAAGTTTAGTTGCATTTCATGTTGATTATTAGCATTCTTTAGAGGCATTTGTTTTATGGTTATAGATAGTAGATAAATCTGTTTTAAAATTTGTAGTTGTAAGGTACAGGAAATCGGTTAACAATAAAAGAATTACTTTAGTTAAAATAAATTTTGTTTTATGTGTATTCTGCACTGGAATGTCCCTCGGTTGGGCTAGGGAATGTTACATTATGGTATCAAATATGTAAAAAGACAGAGTTTTGCATGGTGTGGCTCAGCCTGGGTGGATGGGAACACTACAAAGTTGTATCAGAGCCTAGTTTCCAACACTGAGCCTGGATGGGACGAGTTAGCAGAATGTTGAAGTGGAAATTTGTAGAGAATTAATTCTGGAGCATGTATGCAAATTTTTGTATTAAATTACTGCAACAAAATCGAGAGAAATTTCATGGGTAATGTGAAGAATTGAGCCTCTTTGGAAATTTTGAACATAAGCAAAATAAAAAAAAAATGGGTATTTTTCTATACGATAACGTCGACATGACGTGGAGGCCATGTGTTAGCTGACATGGTAGGAGAAATACATCTACTTCCATGGTGGCAGGCCAACTGCTAGTCCCACAACATTGTGGTAAGATCTTGGAATTTGTATAAGTGTTAAGTTATCACAAGTCTGTGGTAAGAAGCGGAAAAATGTTTAAGTGTTGAGAATTCTCGGACAGACGTCTGAAAGGAAGGCTACAATATTATGAGTCTGGGAGTCCATGTAGATGGAAAAATGGTTAAGTGTTGATACTTCTCGGATGGACTTATGAAAGGAAGGTTACAAGATTATGAGTTTGCAAGTCCACGTAGATGGAAAAATGGTTAAGTGTTGAGACTTCTCGGATGAACTTATGAAAGGAAGGTTACAAGATTATGAGTTTGTGAGTCCGCGAAGGAAAAAAAAGCTAAGAGTTGATGGTGGGTTCATAAAAGGTATGAAGATAGGATATGAGTTTGTCAGTCCCCCACCCACGAGCTCGTGAATACAGTAAGGAATCTAAGCATAAGTGCAAAGTGAGTGCGGTGGAACTAGGGGGTGCAAATTGGAGAATGTGAAATCCTAAAATGAGGAAGAGATATGAATTAGATCCGCGATGACTCCATTAAGACAGATCAACGATGGATATCTAATCGAGAAATGATCAGACTGTTTTTTAACGTTGTTACTATGTTGCATGTGCCAATGAATATTCCTTCATTGTTTTTCCACCATAAATTTCATCTCGGAGCTCGGATTGGAGAAAAAGAATAGTCATTGGAAAGTACTTTTAAAAATGAATTCATTAAAGGAATCCTAATTGGGATTACTACATTAATATTCTTCATAATTTAAAATGAAGAATGACCTGTAATATACTTGATAAATATTTTTCAATATGATTAATTCTAACTACAAATTATTCCATGCGCATTCTTGTAGAATTAGAGATACAGAAAAGAGGACCTTAGTTCCTACATGAGAACTATAGACATGGAGGATGCTAAATGGTTTTACATCCATGAAGAATAAATCATGGGTTTTCATAACAACATGAGTAATGTTGAGACTGAATCTAATGGGAGAAGAGATAGGCAGAGGACTTTAACTATGAGAAGCCTGGAAAAAGAAGTGAAAAGCTATTGGGTTGATAATGAGAGGATCATGAAGGCTCGAGAAGAGATACTTCAAATCCTAAATATGCTACAGAAGCAAGTTAACAAGGACTTTGGCACCACGAAAGAAACTAGTTCTAGACAAGTATCAACATCAAGATCCCATATCAAAAGAGATGATCATGGGAATGATAGGTAGCCAAGAAGAATGAGTATACACCATCATTTTTCAAGGCATTCCACCAAAAGAACTCATGTAATTTTAGGTCCAGGGAGAAGCCCAAGTGTGTCTCATGTTAAGAGGAAAAGGAGAAGACTCGAGGCATACATCTTACAGGGTGAACTCATAAAGATTAATCCACCAAATTTCAATTGTGAGCACAAGAAATGAGAAGATGTTGAGGCCTAGCTATTGGAAATGAAGAAATATTTCTAGCTACATGATTACCCATCCTGGGTAGACGATAGAATTTCCACCTACCACTTGCAAGGGAAGGAAACCATGTGGTGGGATCAACTTAAGAAAACCAAGAACCTTAATGTGAAAAGAATCTCATGGAGGTAGTTCAAGGGATATTTCCAAGAGAAATATTTGTCCGAGCATTACTATGAAATAAAAATTAAAGAGTTATTTGAACTCAAGTTGGGAACCATGACAATGGAGGAATATGAGAAGCAGTTCTTTGAATTTATTAACTATGTTGACTTCATCAAGTATGAGAAATTCAAAATCCAAAGCTTTCTAAGCGGGTTACCATATTTCTATAGTGATAATATTCAATATGATAACCCTAAAACCTTGGAGGAAACCATAATGAGAGCAAGGCATTTGTATGAGAAGAGAAAAGGAAGACTAGTTTTCCAAAAATATTGGAAGGACAAGATGAAGGATAAGAAGGATCAAAGGCAGAAGGGTTTTAAGCCACCCTTTTTCAGGAATAATTTCCAAGAGAATCAACATGGTCAAGTCGCACAAAATGAACACAAGACTACAGATTCATTTGGAAAAAGGCCAAGGCAGTAGCCAGTGCAATGTTGGGGATGTGAGGGGAATCATCTATATAGGGATTTCCCTCACAAAGGAGAAAGAATGGGGATTTTCCACAACATTCAATAGGATGAAATAGTGAAAGACATGGGAGGAAGAATGCCAAGGATTTATGCAGCTCTGGACAACAAGAAGGCATAGTATCAACCCCCCATGATTGAAGTGGAAGGTAAGATCAACAATGATCCCATAACAATTTTAATTGATTATGGAGTTAGCCATAGTTACATAAATGCTAACATTGTTGAAAGATTTCACTTGCAAATAAGTAAGCAAAAGAAATATTGGTTAGTTCAGTTAGCCACAGGGGCTAAGAGGAAAATCAATGAGTTGGTTAAAGATTGTCTGATAGATATGAATGGAATCAATACGAAGGTGGATGTAAACATCATACCATTGGGTTCATATGATTGTCTAATTGGCATGGATTGGTTGGAAAAACATCATGTTGTCTTAGATTGTTACAACAAGAAAATCACATGTATTGATGAAGAAGGGAAGCAAGGCAAGATTCAATGCATTCCAAGAGCTATAGTTGTTAGAGAGATTTCAACTATGCAGTTGAAGAAGAGATTCAGGAAGGGATGTTAGATGTTTTCATCCCATATGGAGGAGGTATCCAAAGAAAAAGTGGCAAGCATTGAATATCATCCAGTTTTGAGGGATTTTAAAGATGTTTTTAAAGAAATTATGGGACTACCACCAAAAAGAGACATTGATTTCTCTATTGATTTGGTGCCAGGAGCTGCCTCGGTGTCTAAGACACCTTACAAAATGGGAACACTAGAACTAAAAGAGTTGCAGATGCAGCTTGAAGAGATTTTGAAGAAGGGGTACATACACCCAAGTGTGTCACCTTGGGGAGCCCCGATTCTTTTTGCGAAGAAGAATGATGCAACCTTAAGGTTGTGTATTGATTTCATACAACTTAATAAGGTTACCATAAATAATAAGTATCCTTTGCCAATAATTGATGATTTGTTTGACCAACTGAAAGGTGCAAGAATATTTTCGAAGATTGACTTGATATCAAACTATCATCAAGCAAGGATAAAGGAAGAAAACATCGACAAGACAACATTCAGAAAAATATATGGGAATTATGAATTCATGGTAGTGCCATTTGGGCTATCAAATTCCCCAACAATTTTTATGTTTTTGATGAATGGAGTGTTCAGGGAGTACTTGGAAAAGTTTGTTTTTTTTATCTTAGATGATATCCTCGTCTATTCTAAATCAGAAGAGGAACATGAGAAACACTTGAGAATGGTGTTGCAATTTTTAAGAGAGCATAAATTGTATGCTAAGATAAGTAAGTGCATCATTTACTAAAAGAATATTCATTACCTGGGGCATATAATTTCAGTAGTAGTGATAGAAGTTGATCCTGAGAATATAGAGGCCATTAGAGGATGGAAAGCACCAAAGAATGTGACAGAGGTCGGATAATTCATGGGTCTTGTCGGTTATTACTGAAGATTCATAAAAGGCTTTTCAAAGATTGCAATCCCAATCACTTTTTTGCAAAAAAATGGAGTGAAATTTGAATGGACTTCCATGTGTGAAGAGAGTTTTTGACAGTTGAAGGAAATATTGACAAGTGCACCAATATTGAAGATTGCAGATCCAAATGAAGATTTTTGTGTGTGCACTAATGCATGCAAGGAAGGACGTGGTAGATTTCTCAGTCAAAGGGACCATGTGGTATGCAATGAATCTAGAAAATTAAAAGAGCATGAGAGGAATTATGCTACACATGACTTGGAGTTAGCAACGATTGTACATGCATTAAAAATGTGGAGGAATTACCTTATGGGTAATAAATTCGAGCTAAGAGAAAATCAATATGGTATGAAACATTTGTTTGGACAACCAACACTAAATACTAGACAAACTAGATGGCTGAAATTTCTACGTAAATATGACTTCGAAATTAAGCATATAAAAGACAAAGAAAATCAAGTAGTTGATGCACTCAACAAGAGAGCTCATGGCATGCATGTGGAAGCCATCAACATGTATAGGACATATTTGAAAGATCAAATTATTGCAACAACAAATTTAGATCAACAATATGTGAAAATAAAAGAAACATTACAACAAGCTAATTTTCAGCAAAAATTTAATTTCTATGAGTTGAAAGATGATGGAATTCTCATGTACAAGGGAAAAGTATGTGTGTTGAATTCCAATGAGATGAAAAATGCAGTTATGAAGGAAATGCACAATGTGTCATATGTCAAGCACCCAGGATATTAGAAGACAATTGTAGTTGTGAGGATCCAAGACTTTGGGCTGGGAATGAAGAAACAAGTGGCTAATTACATAGCCAGATGTCTAGAATGCCAAAAAATGAATATAGAGCATAGACATCCAACAGGTTTTCCACAACCATTGCCCATTCCATAATGGAAGTGGGAAGTAATTATGGTTGATTTTATCACAAAGCTGCCCAGAACAATGAAGCAACATGATTCCATCATGGTGGTGGTGGATAAGTTGACTAAAGCAACACATTTTATTCTAGTAAACACTACACATAAGGTAGAAAATATTACAGATATCTACATGAAATAAATTGCTAGGCTACATGGGGTGCCTAAGGCAATAGTTTTAGATAGAGATCCATATTTCACATTCAATTTTTGGAAGGGTTTGTTCAAGGGCTTTGAAACAAATTTGAATCTCAGTACAGGGTATCATCTAAAGTCAGATGGGAAAATAGAAAAGACCGACGTGATAATTGAGGACATGCTTAGAATGTACGTGATGGATCAGCCATCAAAGTGGGAAGATTATATTCATTTATTTGAATTTTCTTACAACAATGGGTATCGGGCCTCATTGAAAATGAGTCCATTTGAAGCATTGGATGGAAGAAACTTAACATTCCAGTGAGTTGGGATAATCCAACAGACAGAGCAATCGTTGGGTCAGTTTTGTTGAAGGAAATGGAAGAGCAGATGACAAGGATAAAACATAATTTAAAGGCTTCCCAGGATAGGCAGAAAAATTATGCTGACAAGAATAGAGTTTTCGAAGATTTTAAAGTAGGCGAACATGTGTTTTTGAAAGTGAAGGCAAAGAGAAGTTCGCTAATATTAGGAAGTTGCCTGAAGTTGGTAGCGAGATATTGTGGACCTTTTGAAATATTAGAGAGGATAGCGCCAGTTTCATACATGCTAGCATTGTCTGCATCCATGAGAGTGCATAATGTACTTCATGTATCATTATTGAATAAGTATGTATCTGATCCTAACCACATAATTGATTGGAATGTGATCCAGGTGGAGCACGAAGGGGATTTCCATGTGGAACAAGTATGCATCCTGGACCGAAAGGTCAAAGTGCTCAAGAATAAATCCATAGGGCTAGTAAAGTTTCAATGGACCTGATACGATCCTGAATATGCTACATGGGAGCATGAAGAAAATACGCAGTTAGAGTACCCGCAATTTTTTGACAATTGTGAAGAATGCAAGACTCCATTTTGGAAAGCTAGAGTTATGGAACCACATCTCAGAGTCCTATCCAACTATGTTGTGGACCTTGATAAATGATTGGATCATTCCTTGGGTTATCCTTGATAAATGGGTGGTACATCCATTCAGTTAACCCTGATAAATGAATGTTTCATTCCTTGGGACGACGAGTTGAGAGGAACAATAGATTGATGGTTGGAGTTGTTGTTGGAGTTGTTAATTGCAAAAAAGTTTATTTCTAAGTATTGTGATGTAAATTTTAATATATGTATATCGCCATAGTGTGCATTGAGGATGGCGCGAAATTGTATGGGAGGGGGAATGTAACATCCCCATTACAATGCCTAGTTTAATTAATGCTTATGTGGATATAATATGTGGCTACAACCGAGCGATGTAATATGCAAATTGTATTTCTATGTTTTAATAATAAAACGTGATGTCAACTACTAAGGGGACATAAAAATGATATGGGGGATGAACTAATCCAAAAGACATGGGAGTGTCTAGGGTAATGGACAAGAGGGGTCCAAGGGCGAAATACCCATGTATATTAATTTAACCCATTTTCCTGAACTTGTTAATTGTATATGAACCTTCCAATTTCTGATTGAGTGTTCCCAAAGCCAATCATTGAATACATGTAATAGGGCGGTTGTGGGTGGTCACATCCCATAGTTATTGGGCACATGGGGGTTGAGTAAACTCATTTTGGGGAAGAGTGTGAGTCAATAAAGGCAATCCAAAGGGAGGAAATTTGTATGGGCTGAGACAATAGTTTTAGGAACATGAAGTTTTTTTGCATGAGAGAAAACAGAGAGAAAGAAAAAAAGCTTGGAGCTGGTGCAACTATGGAGGGTAAATTATAGAGAAAGATGGAACACATTTAGAGTGTTTGGAGATGAATATTAAAGAGACGGGTTGTCAGGCCTGAAGAGTGAACTTTGAAGTGAGTTTCACTGTAAAAACAAGTGTTTTTTGTTGGATTGTGGATAGTTTTCTTAGAAGCAAGTTCCCTTGAGTTCCTAGCTGAGAGATTCCTAGCTACCTATTCCATAGAGACCCTGATAAATGAATGGCACATTCATTGAGTTAAAACTGATAAATAGATGGCACATCCCTTGGGTTATCCCTGATAAATGAATGGTGCATTCCTTGGGTTGGGCAAGTTAGGAGGAAGAGAGTTGGCAGAAAAATTGGGATAATTGTAGGAGAGTATCAGTTGGGTTATGAGTTGTATGAGCTACGAGTGGACTGCGAGAGACCACCCTCTTTTGTGGATTACTAGCCTCAGCTTGGGGGTGACTGGATGTTGA